>JAGFNQ010009317.1:0-10572 GCA_024364735.1 Boesenbergia rotunda | reverse complement strand
GCCCAGATCTATCACAATCTTTTGTGATAACAGTGGTGCAGTTGCAAACTCGAAGGAACCACGAGCCCATAAGGCGAGTAAACACATAGAGCGCAAGTACCACCTGATACGAGAAATCGTAAAGCGAGGAGAAGTGGCTGTCGCCAAGATTGCATCAGAGGACAACCTGGCAGATCCTTTCACTAAAGCTCTTCCAGCTAGAGCTTTTGATAGGCATGTGGAGGATATGGGAGTCAGATGTATGGCAGTGAGAGAACAACAATGTCTTTAAGTATAAGTGGGAGATTGTAAGATGTGTATACTGAAAGACATGAATTTCTTTATATGAACATCTTCATTTTGAAAAGAGAATCACAACTACACTAGGTGCCTGTTTATATTAGTACATGCATGAAGTCCAATTACTTTGCATTGTAGATAACATGGTGTGTGGTGTCACACGGAAGATCATGTTATCAGTTCCTTGCTTAGTATAAATAGAGGCTCACAACCGAGATGAATTTGGACAACCCATCGGAATGGTTGTAGTGTAATTAGGTGTGGTTGGTCTTGACTATAGAATTACACTAGTGTGCTTTGAGTACATTGAGCAGGACCAAAACCCGAGGTTATCCAATTTGTACTAACTCGATAATTGGATAGGACCCCAAGACTTTATTATGGAGTACGATCTCTTAATCCCAATATAATAACGGGCATATATTATTAACTATTATTTCTTTGATTTACCAATAGGCGAGATCTATTCTGTTAGATCGATAGACCCGGTAAGTTGGGAGATAATATTAATAATATGATGTGCTGTTGATTATTGACGAAATTCGTGTCCTGGTGAGTCGGGTTGATGATGCCCCCTTGATGAGCTCGAAAGGTTCATCATGCTAAACCCTGCAGGTGGATTTAATCTGGCATGATGATAAGGTCGAGTGGTACTAGTCAAGGATCCAGAAGTTAATTAATTTGAATTGTCAGTAATTTAAATTAATTAACGGGCATTCGATATCTTAAACACAGGGAATGGACGACTCGTAATATGTGGAGCCCATATGAAAATATGGGGGTTGGTGAGGAAGTTCAATTAAGATCCTTTAGTGGAATGAATCTTAATTAATGGATCGGGTTTAGATCCATTGGTGGGCCAAGATCCAACTCCTCCTCTTGGTCCCTACCTTAGCCTTATAAATACCCTAGGAGATCATGATACCAAGGATTGATCAATTCAATTGGAAAAATCCTTGGCTTCTCTCTTTTCTCCCTCTCAATCTCTCTCCTAGGGCACCGGCGCACACCAAGAAGAGAAGCCACCTTCTCTTCTTTTTCTCTCCTTCTTCTCCCTCGGCGTGGGCTGCTAAGAAAGGGCAGACGATCTCCCTTTTAGTTGGTGGCCAGAACACGCGGGAAAGAAGTTGGAGAAGAGTCGGCGGCGTGGAAGAGTGGTGCAAGGGCACCGGTGGTGAGGGAGAAGGGTTGAGAATGGGCGGCGGGTTTGGGGAAGAAGGAAAGCCTTCTTCTTCCTTCCTCTCAGTCTTCTTCATCTTCCCTAGCCTCTGTTGGATGGAGAGCAGGTGGCCGGCGGCGCACGCGTGGGAGGAGAAGAAAGCCCGGCGGTGCAAACCCTGGTCTAGGGTTTTCGACTAGGGCAAGAAGGAGAGGTTTTTGGAGGCTTTGGTGATCTCGGTTCTCGGTAGACCGTCGCCCACATGACGTCCGAGAAGGGAGGGACATAAGGTAGAAGACCGCGAGGTGATCTGGAAGGTATATCTCTTCCCCAAGCTCCTTGATTATCCTTATGTCGTTATGTGCCTTGTTTTGTTTGTCTCGTAATTTCATGTTAGTTTATTATTTTGATTTTGTATCATGGTAAATAATTTACTAATTGGACCCCGACCATAAATACAAAAGCCGGCGATCCACTCGTCGTCTTTTTCGCGGTCGAACGGTCGAGCAAATTACAAGGTCGATTTTTGTAATTAGTTGAGTTATAATTTGGATCGTTCGATACGGCACGAGATGGTCATTGGGAGACGGATCTCCATTCGGATTAATTTTTAATCCGTAGACATGGAGATGTCTCTCTGAACGACTGAGTATTCGCTTAGGAAACCCGTCAAGCTATACCCAACAAGAACTAGGCGCTCAAGCACTCGGGCGCCCCTATGCTATTAGGCGCTCGAGAGGCTGTGTTTTAGCCGTTTGCGAACATTGCTTTCTGGATAAGCATTAGACCATGTGTCAGGCGCCCAAGAGCTCTAGGGCGCCCTACAACTACCACGTCAACAAACAGATAATTCCTATTGGGGCTATAAATAGACCACTTGGTGCTTAGTTTCAATAATTCAATGCATTCCAAGCTTTAGCAAACAAGTTTAGTGTAATTCTTCTTTCTTTTTCTAAGCTTTCCACGTGTAAAAGGCTTCTCCGCCCAAAGAAGTTATATTTAGGAGAATCGAGCCATATTCAGCCTTGGATTAGCAACCTCCCCGGTTGCAAACCAAGTAAATCCAATTGCCTCTTTATTTATTGTTTACTTTCTTTATTTATGATATTTGTGTTCTAATTTACATCTTTGTTAAGTCAAAATAAAATATCGAGTTTTCTTTTTCAGGGGCAATTCACCCCCCCCCTTTTGCCGACCTTCGATCACCCTCAATTGGTATCAGTGCAAGGATGCTCCAGAAGGACTAACAACCGTCTGAAGCAATAACAAAATGGTCGGACCAGTCATCTACCCACCAAAGTTTGAGGGAGAGTTCGCGAGTTGGAAGTGCAAAATGTAGATTTTTTTCAAAACTAATTTTGATTTAATTTTAATAATGAAAAATAGTTTTGTAGCTCCGAAGAACGTTGACAACAAACCCAAAGATGAACGTCAGTGGACTACGAAGGAACAGGCTGACTTTGTGGCGAACGGAAAAGCAGAATACCATCTGCTGAACGTACTCCTTACACAAGAAGTCAACCGAGTCAGAAACTATTGATTGACCAAGGAACTTATGGAAAAGTTTCTTGAACTCCATGGAGGTACCTCCGAAGCAAAATTAGCAAAATGTGATATGCTTCAAAATCAGCTCAGCAACATTCGACTGGAAGAAAGAGAGCCCGTAGCACAACTTCATGCTAAGCTGAAGGAGCTGATGACAGAACTCAACAATCTCGGAGAATCGGTAAGCATTCGGGATGCGCAAAGGTACACATTGAACGCCTTCTCGAGAACCCCTAACTGGATCTCAATAATCAACGCCTACTACATCTCTAAGGACCTTGAGGTAAGTACCTTAGAGAAACTTTTTTCTACTTTAGAACTTCACGAATCCAGATGTGCCGGAAAAAGAAAATTGGACAACATCGCCCTAGGTACCAGAAGGATCTAAGATGAAGAGGATTCTTCTAAAAATGATCATGAGAACGGAACATATATGGTAAGGAAGTTGTCCAAGTATTTTAAAACTAAAAAATTTAATAAGATGCAGGGTAAGAAGCCAAGGAAGATCCGATGTTACAACTGCAACGAAGAAGGACACGTGCAGGAAAACTGTCCCAAAGCGAAGAACAAAGGAAAAGGGGCACAAAAGACAATAACACATAATTTAAAGGCGACTTGGGACGAGTCTTCATCGGAAGACTCAGATCTCGAGGAACATGCTGGACTTGCTTTGATGGCTTCATACCAAGAAGATGAGAGCATCAATGAAAGGGGAGTCATCTCAGAGGATAGCAATGAAGAAGGGGGAACTTCGGACTTCAAAACGGATATGGTAAGTGAGGTATGTTTTTTACCTCCTGATTAATTATATTTTAGAATAAAGAAAATGATAAAATCTCTGTGCAAATTAAAAACAAAAAATATAAATTTGAAAAAATAATTATCATCTTCTTGCCCACTAGAAATGTATGATAAATTAAGATTTGAAAATGAAAATTTAAAAATTCAAATTGAAAATTTGAAAAACAACTATTCATGTTTAAGAAATTCAAAATTTAATTATCATGGCAAACTTAATTAGTATTATAGATTTCATAGGGGCCAAATTGCAAATTTTTTTAAATTAGATGTTCCATCCAGGTTCTTAATAAATCATGATGGTAAAAATCTATATTGGGTTGCTAAATATATTTTAAACTATTATTTTTTCTTTTAAAATAAATTTTGTAATTAATGCTTTATTTTTTGGATAACTACTCGTAGGAAAGTTATTTTTTTGGGGTAGTGTCCTATCTATACTTTTGAAATTAAAAAAAATCATAATGATTAATCAAATGTATTATGATTTTAAAAAATATTTGAAAACCTATCTAAAGTTAATTCTTTAAAAATGTGTTAAACATATTTTTCCCTTAACGTTTTTAATTTTTGATATGATTATAGGGGGAGAAGTAGTGTTAAGTTAAGGGATAGGTTCTAATTTCATTTTTTTTAGCGCTTACATTGTTATAGAGTTATTCAGGTTTTTTTATTATTTGTTTACCCTAACTTAACTCGGGTTGACGCACATCAAAAAGGGGGAGATTGTAAGTACCCCATGTTGGTTTTGATGTAATCAACTGGTTTAAGTTAGGTCTTGGAGTATTTAATCCCTATGTCTAAGTGTACAAGAACCTAGGAGCGCAGGAAGTCGAGTGGATGACGCAGTGGTCGTGAAGGATGGCATAGAAAGGGAGCCGACGGTCTCGGTGCATCCGAGGACGTGGAGCTCTGCGGAAGAGTACGCTGATGGAGAGAGAAGGACGCGCGTGATGTTCGAGGGACGAGAAGCCGGGAGGAAGGATGCTCGAGGGGCGAAAGGCCGGAGTCGGGTTCGAGTGAGTCTAACTCTGGTTGGCCGAAAATCACCCAAGAAGATCGGAAGACAAGCTGGAGAATGGTTTGTGGCAGCTGACCAAAACAACCATTGTTGGGCGCCCATGAGCGCATGGGCGCCTGGGCTGTCAAGTGCCCGAGCTCTCGGGCGCCCCTATGCTATCAGGCGCTCGAGAGGCTATGTTTTAGCCATTTGCGAACGTTGCTTTCTGGATAAGCATTAGGCCACGTGTCAGGTGCCCAAGAGCTCTCAGACACCCTATAACTGCCACGTCAGCAAATGGATAATTCCTATTAGGGCTATAAATAGACCCCTAAAGCTCAATTTCAATAATCCAATGAATTCCAAGATTTTGCAAACAAGTTTAGTGTAATTCTTCATTCTTTTTCTGAGCTTTCCACGTATAAGAGACTTCTCCGCCCGAAGAAGTTATATTCAGGAGAATCGAGCCATATTCAACCTTGAATTAGCAACCTCCCCGGTTACAAACCAAGTAAATCCAATTGCCTCTTTATTTATTGTTTGCTTTCTTTATTTATAATATTTGTATTCCAACTTACATCTTTGTTAAGTCGAAACAAAAGATCGAGTTTTTTTTTTCAGGGGCAATTCACCTCCTTTTTGCCGACCTTCAATCACCCTCACTGTTGGATCGGAGTAAATCGATAGAGGGGGGGGGGGGGCGAATATCGATCTTAAATTTTCGGACGATTAAGAGAAATTACGCCGCGGAAAACACAAAAGCAATCACTAACAATTTTTCTTTTTACTTGGTTCGGAGTCGCAATCGGCTCCTACTCCAAGGCCCACGGTCCTTGACCGTTTACGATGGGCAATTCTATATTCGAAAGAGTGTTTACAAGTTGGAGTACAAAATATAGAATTGAAATTACAACACTTTACTAAATTAAATTTTACCGACGACCGGAGTGGATGGAAGTTCGGAGCAGTGGGTCGTCGTCGGCGCTTGAATCGCGAGTATGGAGCTTGTCGGAGCGTAGCACTTGAACGAAAGTGTTGAGAGCATAATGAGCGAGTTGTATTGAAGTCTTGGGGGTGAACCTCCTTTTATAGTCGTCTCCTGGGCGCCTGTGTTGAAGGGGGCGCCTACACATGGCCTCTTCTGCGCGAACTCCAATCTGCAGGCTCGGTCAGCGCTTATCCCCTTCTTTGAGGCGCCTGAGCTGACTGGGGCGCCTGTGTTAACACAGGCGCCTAGCTTGACTTGGTCTAGAGGCTTTTGTGGCAGTTTGCTTCGATGGCTTGGTTTGGCCTTGCACTGGGGCGCCTGTATCCTTACAGGCGCCTAGCTCAGTGAGGCGCCTCCTTCCAATGAGGCGCCTGAGCTGTAGAAACACAGTCCCTTCGTTTCCTGCATCCAGGGTTAGTTTCAAACACAAGAAGCAAATATACAATATTTATTAAACATTATTTACAGCCTAAGCTGTCTTGGTTCTGACTTTGAGTCTCTCAAATGGAACTCTAGGTCGAACCGACTCCTAATGTTCCCTCCTCCGGGGAACACGTCCTCACCTACTCCTCTCGGGAGAATTTACATTTTTGCCAACCGGCTCCTCCAGTTGGACTTTTGCCCAGCTTCACTCACTAGGTCTTATTGCCCAACTTTACGTCAGGACTTAGTTGTCCAGCCCGCGGCCAGGACTTAGTGCCTAATTCAAGGAACCAGGACTTTAGTGCCTAGTGTACCTAGGACTTTCCTGCACACTTAGTAACTTTGTTAGATCACAAGAATACCTTAACTTTTGAACCCTTTGCCATCATCAAAACATAGGTTTGACTTTGGTGCTTCCGGCACCAACACTCACAAATAATGCAGCATAATGATCACAAACCATTGAATTAATACAACACCACTGCTCTTACCTCAAATGATCGCCGACCATGCAATCAAACACCACAACAAGGTCAGGAATTGCACTGATCTTAGATCCCGATCTAAGGTATCTACCCTCGCCAACTCCAATCCACCCAGATCCCTAGAATTGGAAGATAAGCCCAAGATCTTCAACTCCGGCGATCCTATAGTGCTCCAAACCCAGCTGGTACCTCCCGATCTAGTGGTTGTGTGACTTGGTGTCGATTGCTCGAAGAAGATGATTCGTGAGGAGGAAGAAGAAGATGCGGTAGAGGTGTGGTCTCAAAGTGGAGGAGAATAAGATCGGAGAAACATAGGGCTCGATCACGAACTTGCAGAATTCGCAAAGAAGAGAAAGTAAATAGGGATTTATGTAGGAGGGCTATTTTGCGATTAAACCATCGAAAGTAAATAGCAGCTTCATCCTCAAGATTCATTCCCTGTGATATAGCACCCCTTGAACTTTCGGATTTCTAGCCATTAACTCTCCCAAAATTTGGGTTTCCCATCTTTAATTCATTCTAGGGTTCGAAAACCCTAGAATCGCCTTGAATAAAATTCTCGAATTTTTCTATCTCGGTATTTTAAATTTTACCATATTTTATATTATCCTCCAATAATAAAAATTTGGTTCCCAAATTTTATTATTTATTTACGACAAGTATAATCATGCAGTATAAATACTAAACGAAGAACATGTAGTATAAATACTGAACGAAACAAACCATACGCACCTCAAGTAAACAAGTGGGGGTAGCAAGCTCTAATCATATCCTCGAGTTCCCAGGTCGCCTTTGCATTGGAATGATGCTGCGATCCGACATTAACCAGTCGGATTGTCTTGTTCCACAGTTGACGCTCTTTGTGACCCAAAATTCGCATGGGTACCTCCCTGTAAGTCGCGTCTGGCTGAAGTGTGATTGACACATCGGACAAAATATGCAAAGGGTCTGGCACATATCTCCTCAACATAGATACATGGAACATGTCGTGCACACCAGCAAGAGATGGGGGAAGTACTAGTCAGTAAGCTACGACTCCGATCCTCTTCAAAATATGAAAAGGTCCAATATGCCGCAGAGCTAGCTTACCTCTGAGGTCGAACCTCTTCACCCCTTTCATGGGTGAAACTCGAAGGAAGACATGGTCACTCACGTAGAACTTTAATGGTTTCCATCTCTGATCTGCATAACTCTTCTGGCGGTCGTGTGCCTCTGACATTCACTGTCTGATCGTACGGACTAACTCTACCTCATGCTAAGCTCTCTAAGGTCCCAACAACTGGGATTCCCCAACCTCCTCCTATAGGGTGGGTGTCTGTCATGCCCTACCATACAACGCCTCATACGGTGCCATTTCAATTGCCAAATGATAGCCGTTATTGTAGGTTAACTCAACTAGATGTACATGGTCCTCCTAGATGCCCCCAAAATCCATAACACAAGACCTCAGTATAACCTCCAATGTCTGAATGGTACGCTCTGACTATCCATCTGTCTGTGGATGGAAAGCTATACTACATTGGAGCTCTGTACCCATGGCCTTTTGCAGACTCTACCAAAATTGGAAAGTAAATTGTGGGTCTCTGTCTGAAATGATGTCAGCGGAACACCGTGAAGTCTGACAATATCTTGGCAATATAACTTAGCCAATCAGTCCAAAGAATTTATCCTCTGGATCACTAAAAAATGCGCGGATTTGATTAATCGATCAATGCTCACCCAAATCGTGTCATGACCTCTCCTGGTCCTAGGCAAACCCACCATGAAATCCATGGTAATGTGTTCCCATTTCCACACAGGAATAGGGATCCTCTGAAGTAACCCAACAGTCTCTGGTGCTTAGCCTTAACTTGCTGGCATACTAGATATCTGGCTACAAAATTCACGATGTCCTTTTTCATACCGTTCCACCATTAGGAACGTCTTAAGTCGCAACACATACAGGTTCCACTCGGATGAATAGAAAACCCCGAGCGATGTGCCTCTCGTAGCAGCTCCTCCAAGACAAGGTGCGACTCTAGTACGCATAGCCTTCCTGGAAAATACAAGATGCCCTCATTGACTCGTGTGAAATCAGATTGCTGCCCTGAGGTGACATGGCTGTCAAGGAACTGCAAATGCTGATCACTGGCATGCACCTCTCTGATCCTCAACCTAATCGTTGACTGAGCAACCATTGTCACTAGCAAACCTCTCTCAGTCTGAATCTGCTCCTCTAACCCCAGCTCTGAAAACCCCCGGATCAACTCTATGACCATCACTCACTGACAGGCTAGTACTCCTTTGGACTTCTTGCTCAGTGCGTCAGCGACCACATTAGCTTTCCTCGAATGATAGCTAATGGTGCAGTCATAATCCTTCAGGAACTCCATCCATCTCCTCTGTCGGAGATTCAACTCCTTCTGAGTGAATAGATACTTGAGGCTCTTATGGTCTGTGAAGATCCCGAAGGTGATACCATACAAATAATGCCTCTAGATCTTCAATGCGAAGATGATAACGGCCAGCTCTAAATCATGAACAGGGTAGTTCTTCTCATACTCCTTCAGCTACTGAGAAGCATAAGAGATCATCCGCCCGTGTTGCATGAGTATTGTGCCCAAACCTCGGTAGGATGCGTTGGTATAAAGAACGAAGTTGTCCTCTCCCGAAGGTAACACCAGAACTGGTGTGGATACCAGCCACTGCTTCAGCTATTGGAAGCTGGTCTTGCAGGCCTCTGTCCAAACAAACTTCACGCCCTTTCTGGTTAGGCATGTCAAAGGTGTACTGATGACTGCCCAATACAAGTATCACGATGAGTCTCAAATTTAGATATTTATAAGTTGAAAACCCTTAGCTAACAAAGTTAAAATGTAGTATAGGGGCTTCAAGTCATATTTTTCTAAGAACTAGTTAAGTGTGTTTAATCCAAGCTTGAAGTTGTCATTTATTATGTTTTGGGGTTTTCTAGTAAAATGGGGGTTGTTTGCGATAAGGAATGAAATAACAATTCGGAACGAAATGGATTTAGCTAAGTAGAAATGAACTAGGAAATTGCTTAAACTACACTTAACCTAATTGAAAACTAAGTAATTCACCTTGAAATTATAAGAATGAAATTCAAGACTGGAATTAAGTTCAAGAAAGTTGTAACTAAACAAATAAAATGGAATATAAGCAGTTTGTAACTAAACGGCAGGATTACAAAGTCTAAAACAAGACATGCTTAAGAAACAGGGCTCAATTGCAGCTGAGATTGCCTGATCGGTCGACAAACCGATCAGATACAAGTCTGATCGGTCACACTGACCGATCAGATGCTGGCTGGATTGGTCGAACAGACCGATCAGTAGTTGAAATGCGAACTGATACGAAGTGAAATGATTACAGAACTGAATTTAGAACCTAATCTAGACTACAGATCAAGTTCTTCTCCAGATTCCCTTCTTGCCATCACACAAGAATCAAACTAAGAACCCCCTAGCTCGAAATCGGCAAGATCCAACTTCCGCGATCGAATTGCGTTGGTTTGATGCGTAACTGAACTCTTCATCTGATTTCCTCCTTCTTGATGAATCGGATGGTGGTTGTGGCTCAGGAACTCATCAGATCTCTTCAGAGAACCCCTCTAATCGCTTTGATGGCTCCGACCGATGAAGACGTTCAATCGGGAGTGAATCGGATGAAGCAAACTCTGGCGAAACCCTCACCGGAGATTGGCAGCGACGGGATTGACGCAAACTTCACGGGAAGTCGATCCTTCGATTTGAAATCTGGATATCACCTGGATCTGCAGTGGTCGCGCAAAGAAACCGAAGAAAAAGTGATGAACTGCGAAGAATAGGAAGAACGCGACCCCCCAGATCTGATCGGAGAAGTTTGGTTTTATTAGTTAGCAATGAACGGCTGTGAT
>JAGFNQ010009316.1:0-26742 GCA_024364735.1 Boesenbergia rotunda | reverse complement strand
TTTTTGAAAACTTAATTAAATTTGAAATTTTTGAAAAGATGTTTAAATCTATAAATAACTGAAATTTTGTGTTAGATTCGAATTTAAAAAAAATAATTTGAATTTGAATTTCAAAAATTGGCTTCCAGGTCTTGGCGAGGCACTAGGCCTTCTTTGGCCGTAGCCTTATGGGATCATCCCACCCTTTCCTTGACAAAGCCTTTTAATGAAATTTCATTTTCAAGATTATTTTTTGAAAAAGTTCTGGTTCTAACTAGTTTGGATTTTGGATCGGTAGCTTCGGCTAGTTTCACCAGTCGAAAGAGACCAAGTGAACTTGATCTTATTAGAATTGGTTTCCCTAACGTACTATTATCTCACCTCCACTCAATACTATGTGTCAATTTCAGTTAAGTTTGTTTTAGTCCTTAAACTAACTTAAGTCTAAGCATGGTAAATTGCAGAAATTAAATAAACAAACAAACAATCATATTTCAAAAATATTAATTCTTATCTAACAATAAATATAGTTTTCAGTTTGGCTCCCCCTGGGACTAAAGCCACGGTAATGATTAGGCAAGATGTGAATCTTGTCCTTGGGGATCCAGTACTGATTTGAATCCAGTCGGTTTGTTCAGGCACAGTTTGGGTACCCATGCCTGAATTTTACCTCTAGACTGATTCACTACAGCAAGGTAAGATCTTTATCGGGATTTGGTTCTATAGCCAAGTCCGGATCGATTTAGAATGGACTTCTGCTTTCCAAGCATCATGTCAAGACCCTTGGACCCAGAAGTGAATCGTTCTAAAGCCGCTCTTAGATCCTTAACCTGAGTTTTCAGGGAGGAGTTCTCCTTCTCAAGTTTTTCAACTTGAGTAGGAGTTCCTTCTTGAACTTTCTCGGTTGAAGGTTCAGAGTCAGCTCCCTCTTTCAGGAGTTTTACTTCCTGTCGGAGGGACTCGATTCGGAGTTTGGCTTTTGCCAAATCTCGAGACAGGTATGAAATTAAATCATTTAAATGACTTCTATTGAAACCACTCACCTTGATTTCGCCATCTTCTGAGAAGGTCAGCTTGCCGTCGTCTTGTTCTGACTCAGACTCGGTTCCGACTTCTTCTGAGGCGGTTAGGGCTAGAAGGTTGGACTGGGGTGCCTCTTCTTCTTCTTCGGAGGAAGATTCGTCCCAGGTTGCTTACAGTGCCTTCTTTCTTCTCATCCTTTTAGTTTCCTTTAGATTAGGACACTCTGACTTGTAGTGGCCCTTTTTCTTGCACTCATAGCAGGTCACGTTGGGCTTGTTTGCGGGTTCAGCTGGTTCGTCCTTTCTTCGGCCGACTTTCTGTCGGTTGGTTTGGTTCTTCAGCTCTTTGTAATAGCTTCGGGCTAGTCGGACCAGCTTAGTTTGTTCTCCTTCATCTTCTGTGTCTGAGTTTGAGTTAGACTCAGGTTTAGCTTGCGGTTTCTTCTTTATTGATCTTCTCGAATTTCCTGCAAAGAAGGCAATCCCTTTCTCGACCATATTGGAGTTAGTTTGTTCGTGCAGTTCTAATTCGGAAAATAATTTATCTAACTTTATTTTAGAAAGATCCCTTGAGACCTTGTATGCATCTACCATAGATGCCCACAAGGTGTTTTCTAGGGAAGGCGTTTAGAGCATACCTTATTAGGTCACGGTTTTCTACCTTGTGACCTATAGTGTGAAGACCATTCATCAGCTCTTGTATACGTGCGTGGAGTTGGGCTGCTGATTCGTTGTCAGCCATCTTG
The DNA here is from genome assembly GCA_024364735.1 of Boesenbergia rotunda. NCBI lineage: Eukaryota > Viridiplantae > Streptophyta > Magnoliopsida > Zingiberales > Zingiberaceae > Boesenbergia > Boesenbergia rotunda. The sequence goes on along the minus strand of JAGFNQ010009316.1, from coordinate 24,995 downwards.
ATGGTGTACATTTTGTTCAGGAGCAGATCCCTCTTGCTGATCCTGGTATCTGATGTTTCCTTCGTGCAACTCGATCAATTTTGCCCATAGCTCTTTTGCACTGTTGAAGGGCCCACCCGGTTCAGCTCTTCTTTTGACAATCCGCATTGGAGAGTCTGAGTTGCTTTTGCGTCGGCTTCTCTATCTTGCGCTTTAGGGCATTGTCCCATTCTGAGTAGCTTTGAGGAAGTCCTTCGGCGTTTCTGGGGATCTCCAGACCGGACTGGATAATGATCCACATGTCCACCTGAGTTTTCAGGTGGACCACCATGCGACTTTTCCAGTATGAAAAGTCTTCTCCACTGAAAAGTGGAGGTCTGGCGGTGCTAAAACCTTCTTGCATGGCTATTTAACCTGTCACAGAAAAACAAAAAAAAATTTCCAAGACTAGGTCTTGGATTAGTAGTGCTGGATAAATAAAATAACGAGGGGTGTTGCACCAACCTCGATTAAAAAAAAAATTCGAGCAAAATTTTTAACGAAAATTAAAAAATAGAGAAAAGGAAAAAAAATCTGAAAAAAATTTCAAACTGGTGGTTGCACCATGTTTGAACTTCCCCGCTCTGATACCACTTGTTGGATCGATAGAACCGATAGAGGGGGGGTGAATATCGGTATTCGTTTTTCGGAAAATTAAGAGCAGGTGCACAGCGGAAAATAAGAAACAGTAATAACACAGAGACGCAGTCGTTTTTACTTGGTTTGAAGCCTGTGTCGACTCCTACTCCAAGGCCCACGGTCGTTGACCGTTTAGTTTGGGCAATTCTATATCAGGCGCAAAGTCGTTTACAAAAGATTACAGAATTAGAATTAAGTACAGTAAACTTTAAAATAGCTCTTTTACCGACGTCCGGGGTAGATCGACTTTTTCTGAGCAGCGGGACGTCGTCGGCACGAGTTGGAATGACTCCGAGGCGAAGCGCGAGTGCAGAAGAGCGTAGAAGAGTTGATTCAGAATTTGTGTTCCGAAGCTTTGGCGTTGAGGGCTATTTATAGCACCTCGGGGCGCCCTGGACGTCGGGGGCACCCTGCCACGTGTCAAGCGATCCCTAATCCTCTCGGTCAAGCTTTATCCCACCCGAATAGGGGTGAGGTTTGACCCTGGGGGCGCCCTGGACGCTGAGGGTGCCTTGCTTGACTTTTTCCGTGCTGGCTTCTCGGCTGGATAAGGGTGATTGACTCCGCTGACATGGGCGCGGGGCACCGTTGCTGCTGAGGGCGCCCTGGGCGCTGAGGGTGCCCTGGCTGCTGAGGGCGCCCTGGCTGCTGAGGGCGCCCTGGCTGCTGAGGGCGCCCTGGCTGCTGAGGGCGCCCCGGCCAATAGTCAGCCGAAGCTCCTTCTTGCTTCATTTGTTTCTTGTTCACCTTGGGGCCGCCCTGGACTCTCAGGGCGCCCTACTCAGCTGCTGCCTCACTCCATTAAGGCTCTCTGAGCTGCAGACACTCGTTCCTTTGGTCCTGCATCCAGGGTTAGTCCGAAAACAACATAAAGCAGTAAAATATAAGATTATACAGCCTTAGCTGTCTTGGTTCTGACTTTGGGTCTCCCAAATGGAACTCTAGGTCGAACCGACGCCTACTGTTCCCTCGACGGGGAACGCGTCCTCACCTACTCCTCTCGGGAGAGTTTACCTGATGCCAACCGTTCCTCTGGTTGGACTTTTGCCTGACTGTCCTTTGCCAGGTCTTGGATGCCGAGCTGTCCTTCGCCCGATGCCTAGCATTCCTTCGCTAGGTCTTGGATACTGGCAGTCCTTCGCCAGTTGCCTAGCAGTCCTTCACTAGGCTTGGATACTGGCAGTCCTTCGCCAGTTGCCTAGCAGTCCTTCGCTAGGGCTTGGATACTGGCATTCCTTCGCCAGGTGCCTAGCAGTCCTTCGCTAGGGCTTTTGTCCTGTACACTAGAGTAACATGTTAAATAACAACAAAGACTTAACTTTTGAACCCTGTTGCCATTATCAAAACACAGGTTTGACTTTGGTGCTTTCTACACCAACACATAACTCCTTATGTAGGGAACCGTAGTGACTTCAGGTCTAAGGACTATTCATACCAATAGTCACATGAGAAAGTCTATGTCACTCATATGACGATCTATGAAACTTTCTCATAGCGGGTCATTCAGTACACATTCTCCAATGTATACCCATGTGTCAAATTGATATCACATATCCATGACTTGTGAGCTCAAGTCATCAGTTGACCTACATGCTAGTCTCCATGCATCAATATTATCCCTGAATAATTGATGCATGACTAGGAATAATTTAGTGTAGTGTTCTCTACATTATCTCACTATCGATACAATCAATCGATATAACGTAGATAAGAACCTACTACACTAGGACATTATTATTCTTAGTTATTCGGCACAGAATACAAAGTAAGTATAATAACCAAACATGCCTTTATTAATAATAGAATATGATATATAATACCCCTAGTCAATCATCACATAATTGGCTCTAGGGCTCCTACTAACACAAAACACATGGTCACTCCGGACTATAGATTGACCCAACGCACCACACCGTTGGATTAGGGATCTCGTCTCGGGGAGGGTCGATCCCAAGGGAGGTTGAGGGGAGAAAGGAAGGGGAAGCCGTGGTACTCTACTTGTGGGTTTTCTCCAAGGGTGCTTGCCTTATACGATCGAGGATTTGTAGCACTTCGTTAGTAGTCTTTGATCCTTTACAACCATGGGGAAAGGGGAAACCTGATCTTGTGTGTGAGAGACGGTGGTGTCGGACTGGAGCTGGAATTGTTGGCCAGCGACAAACTCAAGTAATCGATGGGGTTTAGTGCTTTGGATTGTATGTGGGATTGATTAGAAATGGAACATAATGGTTTAGATGTTTCCTACGATCTTGTGTTTTCCTTCTGATATTGGGTTTCCGCATTGTGAGCTATCTGATCTTGTGGGATTTCTAGGTGTGGTATTTGTTTTCTGGTGTTAATTTTTGAATCGAAACTTTGTCCCGTGAGCTACCTATTGGTGAGATGGAGTAGCTATAATCTCTTTTCCTTGTCCAGAATTCCTTTGTATCGGATTATGCTTGGAAGATGTTAGCCTTTGGTTTTGTTATCAGTTCCATGTTTGGCTTCAATTCTACTGTAATTCTCTGATTTGGAATGTAGATTCAGTACTGCAAGTCTGTATCCGGAATCGAATTATGTGTTTTGAGTTTGTGTAGTGTAACCCTGTTGGTGAGCAGATCTGTTTGGATCTGGGAAGGAAATCAGATTTGGGTTTCTTGGATTTTAGTTGGATCTGTGTGCTGGTATTGGTGTTGGAGTATTGGATTTTCATTTCCAATAAGTAATGGGAGTTAGATCAGTAGGGATCATGAAAGCAGTGAGGAATTGGATGTTCTGTTCTGGTTGAGTTATTGGTTCTGAACTTTACCCTGTTCTTGTACCGACAAGAGCTTGTGGTGAGGATTGTCCTGTTTGGATTTTGCTAGCTAGGGTTTGATTTGTATAGAGGCTTGAATTAGATTTAACTTGCCTAGGAATTTTAGAATAGGTTAGATGATTATGTAAGATGCTCCCTTTTAATTAGTTATTGATCTTGGATAAGCTTGGTTTCAGGATTTTGGATAGCTATACTTGTGGATTAAATTGGAAGGATTATATTTTGGAATTAATGCTTTCAGTTTGTGGTTGTATGAACACCTAGAAGGTTTAGAACGATTTAGAGTAGATTGTAGGTTGTCCTTTTGACCTTGGTGTCGATTTATGCCATGTTGATCTGGCTATAGCTTATCACCTTGGAAATGAATCCTTTGTCTTGGATTAGGATTTTGTTAAATGATTAGGATTATTACCTATATGGACTAGTAGTTGATCAGCTAGTTATTTCTATATAAATAACTATTTAATATGTTCTTTGATACAGGACATTGATTGGATGTACTGTTGTTAATTATTGGACGGGTGGTTCTCATTTGATGAGGTGGGTATTTCTTGCTTGTTGTTCTTTAGATCCACTTTACCTTTATGCATGACTTGCTTATATTATTGCAGTAGATCCTTGTTTACCTTATATCTGCTACTATTTGTTATCCTACTTGATACTTATTGCTTGATCTTTGAGATGATCAAATTCCTATCTATACAGTCTCTATATTTGATATCTGACTCTGTATAGTATTCATGTATGCATGTGCACGTAGATATAGTAGCACGTCACTTGGTATCTGCATGGATTGATTTCTAGTTATACTTGTATGTGTATCTAGTTATATGATGGATAGATTATTATACATGTGATCGACCTATGCATGTTAGGTTGAGTATGTATGATGATCGAAAGGGGTTGAATGTATTAGAGTCATGCACCATCCCTACACTGTTACACGCAGGCGATCATCGGCTCCCTTATGGTTTGAGTCCGTCGTCCGGTACATGATATGCACACACGGCCACTCATGGGTTAGTGGATACCGTTAGGTGTGTGCATTTGCTCTGTACTGCTCCGCTCGGTCGCGCATGGGTAGTGGTTCCCGAGCGTGATAGTAGGCAGGAATCCTTTCTCTTACCATAGACAAGAGGAGATGAGAGCGACACTCCCTCATATATATATGGAGTAGGCGGGTGGTTCTTCGCCAGCATCCTGTCCACTCAGTCACTCAGGAGCAGTGATGGCAGAGTGTGTACAGTGTCACAACCCTATCCACTCGGCCGACACAATATTGTATGTCTCGGTGGCTTGACTGGCATCAGGGGTGACCATGTCATTGTATCATTTGCATATGATGCATTGTGCATTTGATTGTGATTATTGCATATGTTTGACATGCACATACAGGATATACCATCTATGTGGTTAGATGACCCTGCACTTGCTCGTATGATACGAGCCCTTGTTATGATTAGTATAGGATGATTTCGGATATGTACATTCAGTTGTTACTTTCAATTATGCATATTCTGATATACCTGTTGAGACTGTATCATGTTTTTCTGTATAACTTATTCAACTATTTATTCAGCCATGCATATCTTTCTCTATACCTACAGAGTCCACTTGGACTCACCACCCGTCTTAATATTTTTGTTTTTAGGTTGATAGCTCGCCGGAGGAACCCAGCTGCCAGTTCCGGGTCCCCATGACTCTATTTGTTGGGTGCTTCCACGCATTTTGCTTTCTTTATAGCATTTTAATTGGTGTTGTATTCATAACTATATTGCAGACTTGTATATTGATTCATTGGTGCGATATTGTATTTTTGAATCCTCTGTTGGACTTTGTGTGGTTATTTTGCTACGTGACTGTCCCAAGGGCAGCTCAGATGAGTTTTACGGTTTATGGTAATGTGATGCTTTTATTTTCCTTATGTCATATATTTATTTTGAGGCTTGAGGCCAATTTATGAATTGCGTGTGTTGTATGTATTTGTAAATTGTCCGCTAGATAGGGGAGTTGTTATCCGATTTTATATTGGATCAATGGTACCGTTGATCTCGGGGCGTGACAAATAATCTACACGATGAGCCGGGCGAGAAGCCATATTGACCAATCCAGGAATGCCCTTTTGTTCACAAGTTGTACCAAACAAGTAGTCACCAATGCACATGTCAATGTGGTGATGTCCGATAAGGCATTGGTGAAGCACCTACGAAGGTTGCTTCCTAGGTTGGAGAATGAACATCTACAAAGGTATTAGCAAACTAATAAGTATGTAATAAACTTTTGAGTGAAATTGATCAAACATTTCTTGTGTAAATACACTTTTGGATTGTGATAGACATTTATGGTATATTTGTTATATTTTGATGGTGAAAATATTTTGTTCAATTATAATTGTATTACAATAAAATATGGTTATTTACTTTAATACAATAACTATATGCTGAAGTAATAAAAAAATAAAATACTTTTTTACATTAAATTATGTCGACATTAATGAAAACATTTACTTTACCATAATTTAATAATTGCGAAATCCTTTCTTATCAATTATTTAATAAAATACTAAATAATAAGGTCTTTTAAATCAATTACTTTCTAAATAAATATAAACTATGAAGTAATATAATACCAAATACTTCGACAAATACAAATTATGGTGAAGTTATAGAATATATTTACTTTGGCAATCAATGTAAATTGTGAAGTTACATATCATCGATTACTTCGACACTTTACAAAACTAGCGAAGTAAAAGACCTTTTTTTTACTTCAGCATCGATCCAACTCTAAACCAATTTTGCATCATTCAACTAGTCAAAGACTTCGCTTTTTTCTTAGATATGACTTCGGTGATAAGACGAAGTAAAATAATACTCTTTTACTTCATATGCGTTTAGTTCGGTAATTATCTATCTACGATTTCAATGAATATGCAAAGTAAATCATGAAAATTTTACTAGTGACGGTGGCTGACAACAACTAGGGTAGCGACAACAAGGAGGGGTGCCTCCTTGTTGTGGGGCAGCGGCCAAGAGAGTGGGAGAGGGAGAGGAGAGAAATTGCCTAAAATAATTTTAGATTTTTTCTCTAAGATCAATAATGAATTGATATATCTCTTCTCCTCATAGAAGATCTTTATACATGATTTGAAGAGCAAATCATCTCCCAAACTCAATAAGAGAAGTCAACTCGATCTATTATCATTAAGTTCAAGTTTTGGTTCAAAACCAAACCACTTTGGTTCATAATTAAATCAAAATCTTTTGATTTATTATTAAACCAAACTTTTTTGATTTATTATTAAACCAAGTTGTTTCATAACTAAACCAAGCCCCTTCTGGTTTATTATTAAATCATGATGAATTCATATCGCCTACAATAGGCATGACCATTGACACTTTTGTTCTGACAAATATCCTTCTATATTTGTCCGTTTAGCCCAACCAAACTTTGTTTCTCTCTTGATTTGAGAATCCAATTCTCAACCTCATTCTAAGTCCTTCAGATAAACTCGTAGTGTGTGTGACCCAATAAATTCTCGATTATTTTGATCGTCCATAATTAACTATTAATTATGGATCCCTAATTAACTAGAAAATCATCGGTTGATTCCAAAACTACTTCAGAACCTTTAAGCAGCTACATTGAATCGTGTCTTATTTCTTTCACTCGTCTTATACCTACTTAGTTTGGGACATGGTATATGTGTCTATCCCGACTAGGTTGACTACGTCACACCAAGCCCAAGTATTATTTACTCGTACTATGGATTCAAGTTACTCTAACATGTATTCAAGAGTCACGTACTTTTAACATGTCATTCTTTGGCCAAAAACTATGAGCAACAATCCTAATGAGTGGTCATAGGGTATACATCTTCTCGCAAGAAGCGGTGAATCCTCTGTCGGTTATCCAAATACCTTCAGGAACATTGACTTATATCTAATCATCCTGGGGTCATACCTCCAAAGAGATGTTTGCTTAAGAAGTCAAAGTATAAGCCTCTATGACTTAGGTGACTTGAATCCCTCAAGTCGAAGGAAACTTACATTTAAGCTTCAATGAGATCGTCATAGATATATATCCATATATATAGAGAACTATATAAAATCTCATAACAGGTTACTCCAATAAACTAGTTACCATAACCAGCATCCACATTTAACTCTCGATATCACAATATCTCCAGTCAGTGATGAATAACTGTTTGGTTAGACCAAGGAGTATAACATTACTAGTCTCACAAAATTGATAATGTCTGAATATATCAGTTCGTCAACAAAGAAAAATTTCAATACATTCATGTATTTATCCAATACAACTGCACATATAGAGATGTTCACTAATCGTGATTCAATCACGAGTTCTCTTATGCTACGAATCATATTACGGATGTTTAGTAAATGAGTTTAAGATCCAATCATACATATAAAGAATGTGCACCCAAATAGTAAAACTATATTTATCCAATAAATAATACATTCCTTAAGATGATTGCTTTAAGATATCTATCAAATATAACAAGTACTGTTCTAAGCAAAAGTATGTAACGCCTGCCCCTTACGTGAGCAACGCGTTACTTTTTTTTTCTTTCATACATTATTGCATATGAAGCGTAAATATAGCACGGAAATAATACTAAATCATGAACATATGTGTTGGTGCAGGAAGCACCATATCGAACCTTGTTTTGATATTGGCAAAGGATTCAAAGTTAAGTCTATTTGTGATCTAATGTTGTTACTCAAGTGTGCAGGAAAAGTCCTAGCGAAGGGCTGCTAGGCACCTGGCGAAGGAATGCCAGGATACAAAACCCTAGCGAAGGACTGCTAGGCACTGGCGAAGGAATGCCAGGGTGAAAAGCCCTAGCGAAGGAATGCTAGGCGCCAGGCGAAGGGCAGCCTGGGACAGAAGCCCTAGCGAAGGAATGCTAGGCTCCGGGCGAAGGACAGCTCGGCATCTAAAGACCTGGCAAAGGACCGTCAGGCAAAAGTCCAACCAGAGGAACGGTTGGCATCAGGTATATTCTCCCGAGAGGAGTAGGTGAGGACGCGTTCCCCGTCGAGGTAACAGTAGGCATCGGTTCGACCTAGGGTTCCATTTTGGAGACCCAAAGTCACAACCAAGACAGCTAAGGTTGTATAAACTAACAACTTAATATTTTGTTGTGTTTTGGACTAACCTTGGATGCAGGACCGAAGGAACGATTGTCTGCAGCTCAGAGAGCCTCAAAGGAGTGAGGCAACACCTGACCAGGGCACCCGGAGTGTCCCGGGCGCCCCCAAGGTGAACACAAAACACACAAGTAAAAAAGCACGCTTCGACAGTACATCCTGCGGGCGCCCCCGTGCTCCCGGGCGCCCCCACTGCTCCCGGGCGGCCCCAGCGTCCCGGGCGCCCCCATGCGCAAGCCTCGATCCAGAAGCCTTCGAAGCCAAGCAGATAACACTTTGACCCGGTCAATCCGGGCGCCCCGAGCGCGCCGTGCGCCCCGGTCAAAGCGGATCCCGAAGATAAGGGGATCAGACGCTGACCGAGATTGAACCGGATCGAAGCACACGTGGGGGGGCGCCCCCGACATCCCGGGCCGCCCCAGGCCCTATATAAAGGGCCCTCGACCAAGGCTTCAAAAAACAACTTCCAATCAACGCTTCTACGCTCTTCCGCTCTGACGCTTTGCCTCGGAATCCTTCCAACTCGAGCCGACGACGTCCCGCTGCTCCGAAAGAGTCGATCTACCCCGGACATCGGTAAAAAGAGCTATTTAAAGTTTACTGTACTTAATTCTGTAATACTTTTCTGTAAACTATTTGTGCCTATATAGAATTGCCCAAAGTAAACGGTCAACGACCGTGGGCCTTGGAGTAGGAGTCGACACAGGCTCCGAACCAAGTAAAATCGACTGTGTCTCTGTGTTGGTGTTTTTAATTTCTGCTGCGTACTTGCTCTAAAGTTTTCGAAAAAAGTTTATAGATATTCACCCCTCCCTCTATCGGGTTTTTCGATCCAACAAGTGGTATCAGAGCGGGGAAGCTCAAATTTGGTGCAACCACCAATTTGAGAGTTATTCGGATTTACGAAATTTTTTATTTTATTTCTTTTCTTTTTATTAATCAACACCACTCGATCAGTCTCGCTTTTTTTTTAAAATAAATAATATCTGTAGGTGTATTTAAAATATTCTTACGCTTTTTTAATTTTGAATTCTCATTTTTTTACTATAAGTCAAAATTGATAAAACGAACAATTTTTGAAAATTTATCATAAACTTTTTTTTATTATTTTAATATTTTCCTCGAAATTCATGCTACCTTAATTCGAGCAAATTTTTTTTATTAAATTTTTAATTTTTAATCATTAATCAAAATTGAAAAAATTAATATCTTCAAAAATTTGTCATAAATTGTTTTTATTATTTTATTATTATTCCGCCTCGAAATTCATGCAACACTTATTTTGAGCTATTTTTTCCCTTCTCCCGCACTACTAATCCAAGACCAAGTCTTGGTACATTTTTGGTGTTTCTTTTGTGTACAAGGTATAATCTAAATGGTCAACCAAGAGTGGAATAATGTCCGTCCACCCCTATTCTGTGGCGAGAACTTCAGAACCTGGAAGGTCTAATGGAATCCCACCTGAAGACCCATCTGGATTTATGGATGATGATCCAAACAGGGTTTTCAGTACCTACAGAAAATGGAAAGTCGATCGCCTGGGATAAACTGGACGAACCAACTCTAAGGAAGATTGAGGCAGATGCAAAGGCGACTGCAATCCTGCAATGTGGCCTAACCAATGAAGAATTGAAGCGGGTCGGATCCTTCAACTGTGCCAAAGAGATGTGGGAGAAGCTAATCAACCTACACGAAGAGTCAGCACCCGACTTCAAAGTTGACTCTGAATCAAAAGATGAGATAGAATCCATACTTGACTGCGAATTCGAGCCAGAGTCAAAAGACAAAGTGACTGAGACACAAATGGTAATCAATTTTGAATTTGTTCGAAAATTACTATTATATAATCAGACTGATACTATAATGGTCGAGGAATGTATAATTTCAAGTGCAGGGAAAACTCCAAAGAAGAAGCTTCAACTTGTACCCGAGTCTGGCTCAGACTCGAAATCAGAAGACAACGAAGAAGATCGACCCACACTGGTTCGATTAGCTCGTGATCATCACAAGAATACTAGACAAACGATCGGAAAAGGTAAGTTTTTAATATTTGAAAATCTAATATTTATTTCAAAGAATGTAATTAATTCATATAAATTAGTTAAGATTAATACGTTAGAAAACTTAATTCACAACCATGCTATTTTTGAAAATCTAGAGTTTTATTTCGATTATGATATAACTTAGATCAATTTTTTCTTGTTTGCTTTAATTGAGTGCTGCCTTTTATTTTATTTTATTTCTTAGAACTAGAAATGGTTAAGGACCTGATTAATTGAAACTTGAAAAACCTAGTATTAGGACAAGGTTTGATGATAGTACGTTAGGGAAACCTGACTAAGGAGTCAAGTAGGGTAAGGAGTACCCTATTTGGTCTTTTTATTCCGGTGGAACTAGCCGAAGCTACCTCTCCGAATCCTAAGCTAGTTAGACCAAAGTTTCTCAGAAAGCAATTTGAAAATAAAATTTCTTTAAAAGGCTTTGTCTAGGAAAGGGTTGTTGATCCAATAAGGCTACGGCCAAAGAAGGCCTCTGTGCCTCGCCAAGACCTGGAAGCCGATTATCGAAACTTACTTTCAAATTGTCGTTTGTTAAACTTGAATCTAACACAAGCTTCAATCAAATCATAGCTTTTAATTTTAATTAAAAGATAAAATTTAATGCATCTCACAAAACAGTTAAGGATATCCTGTTTTGTCACTTAGAAATGGGTGAGATGCTTAGGACCTAAAAGTTGAATCCAATCCAATTAATTAAATCTTAATTAAATCAATTAAATTAATTAAATCTTAATTAAATCAATTAAATTAATTAAATCTTAATTAAATCAATTAAATTAATTAAATCTTAATTACATCAATTAAATTAATTAAATCTTAATTACATCAATTAAATTCAATTAAATCTTAATTAAATTAATTAAATTCAATTAAAACAAAATCAAATTCAATTAAATCAAAATCAAGTCAATTAAATTCAATTAAATCTTAATTACATCAATTAAATTAATTAAATCTTAATTAAATCAATTCAATTCAAAATAATTCAATTAAATCAAATTCAAATCAATTCAATTAAATCAAAGTTAACTTTTTAACTAAGAGTTAATGTTTCAAATCATCGTAATTAAAATCAAGTTTTTTATTCACTATCCTGAAATATATTTCTTAACATTTATTTCTTTCCTTTACCATTATACAAATATTTCTTTCAAACAATCAACTTATTCTTGAAAAATAAGTATGGCAAAAAGTCACCTTGGGGATTACTTAGGATATTTTTTTTGCAATCTGGGCTTAGATATTTATATTTTTTTTGGACTTAAAAAAAACCTTCTTTTTTGAAATCATTTCTCCTTTTCAGTTCTCTATATTCACTTTTTCAAATAGGAGAATGAAATTATGTTTCAAATCATTAAAACAAAATACTATGTTTTCAAATAATCACTATATCTTTTGAAAATTGTGCTTTACAAAAACCATTATTATTTCAAAATGTTTTTTTTGAAAACAGGGTTTCTGCTCAAATTGAATTTTCTAAAATTATATTACCATGCTAGTATTCAAAACTATTCTTTTGATTTTAGTAAACCCTAAAGACACAAAGGAAGGTCTACTTAATGATCTACAAGGACTCCGAGGATGTGTCAAATTTAGGGGGAGTCTAAACCAAATGAAATTATTTCTAACAAGTATTTTCTTTGGCAATTATCTTTGAAATTATTAAATAATTCTTTTGATATGAATCGAACCCTAAGAACTCAGAGGAAGAATACTTGTGGTCAACAAGCTTCCAAGGACTGTATTAAGTTTAGGGGGAGGTCAAATTAAAAGAGTTATTAAACATTTCTAAATAATATGTTTTCATACACTATATTTTCAAAATTGTGTCGAAAACATTTGTCTTACAAAATAATATTATTTTAAAATGTTTTTGTGGCTTATAAAATTATTTTTGAAATACCTTTTTAAATAATATTTACTTGGGTTGAAAAATTTCCAGGACACTTAGGAAAGGTCCTTGTAGTTAACAAGGCTTCCTAGGATTGTGTTAGACTGGAAAATAAACCAAGTCTAGTAAAATATTGTGCCTCCAAAGTTCATACATTTTTCAAAATGTACTTGCATATATTTTCAAAATACTATCATTTTGGCTTATCAAAATTCTTTTGGAAATAATATTTACTTGAGTTGGAAAATTTCCAGGACACTTAAGGAAATTTCCTTGTAGTTAACAAGGTTTCCTAGGATTGTGTCAGACTGGAAAAGAAACCAAAGCAAGTAGAAGATTATGTGTAAGCACTTTCAAAAAGATAAGTCAAGTAATTTTTTAATATTTTAAAAGTACTTATGTTTTTCAAATTCATAATATCTTTCAAAATACTTATATCTTTCAAAATGCTCAATAAAGTACTTGCATTTTTGTGCATTTTTTAAAATATTCAGAACAAGTAAACTTATTGCTTATCACATACACTTGACTCCTATTATGATTTTGAGCATAAATTTTTCAGTCTTTCAAAATTTTGTTACTTTGAAATTATCATAACTCTTGACATTATTTCGTTCAATTCCTTTTCAAGAATCACAAGCTCTGATACATAAATTTTAAATTTCTTTCAAAATATATTTTTCAAAAATTTCTTTATTGATATATGACCAAGGGGGAGAGTAGAAAAAGTGAAATTAAAAATTAAATTCTTTCTTAAACTTTTTCCCCATTTCAAAGAAAGTTTTTTCTTAGAATGGTCTAAAACATAAGGAGAAGAATTTCACATTAAGGGGAAGAGAAAGGAATTTTTTTTTAATTTTTAACTCCTTTTCAAAAAGTGATTCAAAAATTTCGAAATCTTTGTAAGTGTTTTCAAGAATTTTTGAGTACATATTTTTCTCCTAAGTAAAATTTTCCTTAGTAAACAAATTTATTCCCAATTCTCAAAATTTGAAACTTTGTTTAAAGGATATCTAGCCTCAAAATTTTGTCTAAGTAAATTTTTTTAAAAGCCTTGTAAGTAAAAGTCTTTTTCAAAATTTAGGCCTGCAAAACTTTTCAAAATGGAAAATTATCTAAGTGTAAAAAGTTTTGTTAGTGAAAATGCTTTTTCTCCATTTTTGAAAAACACTTTGTTAAAGACATGAAACACTTAGGAAAACTCAAAAATCCCTGTTAGATACCTTGTTCACCCATGTTTGTTTTTGATATATGTCAAAGGGGGAGGAAAGGTCAAAGTTAAGTGTTTTAACATAAGAATTCAGGGTTTTAGGGGGAGTATGAGAAATAAAGAGAATTTTTTAAATCTATTCTGTTCATACTCCGTTCATACTTCATTGTGTTTTTATCTTCTGTTATTAACTGTTATATGTTTTTACTTAACTTTGAATTGTGTTGCCATAAATCAAAAAGGGGAGATTGTTGGTGCAGGAAGCACCATATCGAATCTTGTTTTGATATTGGCAAAGGATTCAAAGTTAAGTCTATTTGTGATCTAATGTTGTTACTCAAGTGTGCAGGAAAAGTCCTAGCGAAGGGCTGCTAGGCACCTGGCGAAGGAATGCCAGGATACAAAGCCCTAGCGAAGGACTGCTAGGCACTGGCGAAGGAATGCCAGGGTGAAAAGCCCTAGCGAAGGAATGCTAGGCGCCAGGCGAAGGGCAGCCTGGGACAGAAGCCCTAGCGAAGGAATGCTAGGCTCCGGGCGAAGGACAGCTCGGCATCTAAGACCTGGCAAAGGACCGTCAGGCAAAAGTCCAACCAGAGGAACGGTTGGCATCAGGTATATTCTCCCGAGAGGAGTAGGTGAGGACGCGTTCCCCGTCGAGGGAACAGTAGGCGTCGGTTCGACCTAGGGTTCCATTTTGGAGACCCAAAGTCAGAACCAAGACAGCTAAGGCTGTATAAACAAATATTTATGTTTATTGTGTTTTGGACTAACCCTGGATGCAAGACCGAAGGAACGAGTGTCTGCAGCTCAGAGAGCCTCAAAGGAGTGAGGCAACACTGACCAGGGCGCCCGGAGTGTCCCGGGCGCCCCCAAGGTGAACACAAACACACAAGTAAAAAGCACGCTTCGACAGTACATCCTGCGGGCGCCCCCGTGCTCCCGGGCGCCCCCACTTCTGCCGGGCGCCCCCAGTGTCCCGGGCGCCCCCATGCGCAAGCCTTGATCCAGAAGCCTTCGAAGCCAAGCAGATAACACTTTGACCTGCTCAATCCGGGCGCCCAGAGCGCTCCGGGCGCCCCGGTCAAAGCGGATCCCGAAGATAAGGGGATCAGACGCTAACCGAGATTGAACCGGATCGAAGGACACATGGGGGGGGGGCGCCCCCGACATCCCGGGCGCCCCCAGGCCCTATATAAAGGGCCCTCGACCAAGGCTTCAAAAAACAACTTCCAATCAACGCTTCTACGCTCTTCCGCTCTCACGCTTCGCCTCGGAATCCTTCCAACTCGAGCCGACGACGTCCCGCTGCTTCGAAAGAGTCGATCTACCCCAGACGTCGATAAAAAGAGCTATTTAAAGTTTACTGTACTTAATTCTGTAATACTTTTCTGTAAACTATTTGTGCCTATATAGAATTGCCCAAAGTAAATGGTCAACGACCGTGGGCCTTGGAGTAGGAGTCGACACAGGCTCCGAACCAAGTAAAATCGACTGTGTCTCTATGTTGGTGTTTTTAATTTCCGCTACGTACTTGCTCTAAATTTTCCTGAAAAAGTTTACCGATATTCACCCCCCCCTCTATCGAGTTTCTCGATCCAACAATATACAATTGGATAAATTTCTTTCTAACTAAACTACTTTAAGCATGTGAATTATAGCATAGCATATCTATCAAGAGAATATATAGTTCTACTTTAAGCATGCATATCATAAAGAACTTCAACTCCAACAAGTAGTAAGTGTAAACATAAAAACTAACACATGCATTTATAAGTAGCAACATTAAGTCCATGAGAAATATGTCCATAAGTAAGAGTAAAGACAACAGTAGAATCGTTCTGCCAAGTCATTGCCACACACACAGCGGCCCTCCTGCTGCTTCCCCTTTAGTTTGATCTGCAACATAAGAAGGTAGACTATAAGCATAAAATGCTTAGTAAGCTCCTTGCTTACTCACAAAATCCGTACATCACATATAAGTAGAAATCTACATCATTTGACATAAACATATAACATGAATAAATACTTAAAGCAACTAAAGCTCATAAGCATAAACACTTAACATTCGCATAATCTTTAAAACATAATCATGTGCATAAACATTAGACATAGCATATGCAATATCATTAAACATAAACATGTGCATAAATATTAAGCATAGCATATGCAATATCATTAAATATAAACATGTGCATAAACATTAAACATAGCATATGCAATATCATTAAACATAAACATGTGCATAAACATTAAGCATAGCATATGCAATATCATTAAACATAAACATGTGCATAAACATTAAGGATGCTCTTTTGAAAATATATATATAATATAATACTTGAACATCAACATATCATCATCATTGGGGATCCTTGGCTTGTACCACATATCAAGGACAGCTACGGTAGTCCCAGAACCGAGGACAACAACGGTAGTCCCAGAACCGAGGCTTTCATAAGGAGCCCATCCCTGTTGGACAGCTACGGTAGTCCCAGAACCGTGGACAGCTACGGTAGTCTAGAACCGGGGCCTTTCTTAGGAGCCCATCCATTGGACCTTTTTCAAGATCCGGTACAAGCCAATACATAAAGTAAAATAGCATACATGATTCCTTTTCTTTCTATAGCAATTTCTCTTTAGCATAGCGTTCGTCATTTCTTTTCTTTTTCTTAGATATTGCTCTTTAGACATTCTTTTATTCATAATGTCATACATGTCATGGGCATACATTCAAAGCATAAATGTCATCATAACTTTCAAACATGAGCATGGCATAGAGAAACATAATTTTATGGTAAGAAAATTCATAACATGCCAACTTATCATTCATGATTCATAAACACATAATGTTTAGTTTAAAACTAAGGATGATACACCTAGGGAACTTGTTCCAATTTTTCATCTATCATGGCCTAATGAAACATAGATACCTTTAATTCAACCATAATTCAACATATATTCCACTGGTCAAAACATTTAGATAGGGTTATCATGGCATGAAAACACAACACAACATCTCACAACTCATACAACATGCATACATTGAATATCCTATTACCAAGAGACATCATCAAGTGAGGTAATGACCTTAACCCATCCTAAAACCCAATTTAAGGTACTGATCATAAACTTCTAAGGTTCATATCAACATGAAAATGACCAAGAAACAAAACAATTGATTCATACAACATGCATAAGATATATATTTTAACACTAGGAAATATTAGCAAGTAACATTGCATCTTTAACTCTTTTATTTCTTTTCATCTATCATGGCATAATAAAACATGAATACCTTTAATTCTACCCTAATTCAACATATATTCTACTGGTCAAAACATCTAGATAGGGTTATCATGGCATAAAAATACAACACAACATCACACAACTCATACAACATGCATACATTGAATATCCTACTACAAAGAGACATTATGTAATGCCCCAAAATTTCCACTTTAAGTCCTTGAAATTAGTTAGAAATGTTTTAGAAATATTCTAGATATTTTTAGGAATTTTTAGAATATTTTTAGGGAATTTCCGAGTCCGTTTAGTATTTTATTAAAAGAGATAGCCCGAAAATTCTCGAAACTAATTTTAGAAATATCTTAGAATTTATTCCAAATTTATGGATATTTTTATAGAATTTTTCCGTAAACGAAAGTGGCAAAAAGGGGTAAAAATAGAAAATCACATAGGTGGGAATCGAACCAATCACCTGCGCTTTAAGAGAAGAGTGGGCGGACCAGCTAGGCTGGTTCGTTTTGTTGATATAAAATAAGCGAACCAATAGATAAGTTGTAGTTAGGTCAATCCGCCCCATAAGTATAAATAGATAAGTTAAGAGAGGAAATTGGATTTTTGGTTTTCTCTCTTCCTCACCCTAGCCGCGCGACGCACGGGAATTCTTCCCCTCTCTTGTGCGCACGCCAACACCAAGCACCAAGACTTCCTCTCCTCTCTTCCAAGGGGCGCCGGCCAAGGAGGGATCAAGGAGAGCGGGGCGTCGTGTTCGTCTCGACGAGGAGAACACGTAGGCGCGGACGGTTCGTAGAGATTTCAAGCTTCTCCCGAGCCCTAGACGTCAATTTTGGTTGTAAGTTCAAGGAAACCAAGGTAAGTACTGCTCACTTGCAGTAAGAGGCGGTTTTTCCGCAAGAATTTCCTTTAAAAGTTTTTAAAAGAGATATTTCCTTCTTGTTAAGATTTTTGCATGTGATCTTAGTTCATTATATGCTTATATATATTTAATTGAGTACCCTATATGAGGTTAGGGTCCAAGAAAAGCTATGAGAAAAGAAAAGAGAAGATAAAGATAAGAAAAGAAAAGGCCAAGGCCTTAAGAAATCCCCAAAAGTCAAGACTTAGGGATTTGAGCACACAAGAGGCTCGTTAAAGGGCGTCGTTAAAGAAATCCAGGTGTCCAATTCCAAGGTCTTGGCCCTGGTAGACCAAGGTCTGCTCTATTAGGATTGGTGGCTCGCTACTCCAACCTTTTAGGGAACGCGCATAAGATGGTACTTACGTCTTAAGTGGATCCAAGTGATTATTATTTTCAAGTATATGCTTTAGCAAAGTTTTCTAAAGTTTAAGAAAGTTTTCAAAGAGTTAAAGAAAGATTTTAAGTTAAAGAATTGCTAAAGTTTCAAGTTAAGCCAAGAAAAGTGAGTTAAGATTTATAAATGCTTGAGTATGCATGTTTTCGAGTTATACATGTTCTTAGTGTTTCTTTCAAGCATATAAGTATCTCATGTGATTCCATATTGTTCAAGAAGCATGTTTGCACATTTCGAGATTTTGTGAGCTAGATAGTACTTACTAAGCTTTTTGCTTACTAGTTGCATTTCCTCTTACTGCAGATAAAGGTAAAGGCAAGCAATTCTGAAGGAAGGCGACAAGGCGATGCTGAGCGACGTGTGTGTGGTGGCTGATTTTGGAGAGATCCTTGAGACGAGACAATTTAGTTATTTGAATTACAATGTTTAAGTTTATTCAAATTCCAAGTTATTGCTTTATGGAGATTAGCGAACATTTAAGCTTTGGATAGTTTTACATACTCAATTTCTTAGAGTAAAGATTCCATGTCATTTCATTTAGCATACATATCCTTATGATTGCATTGGATGAGTAGAAGTGTGAGTAGTTTGGAATATTGATACTTTGTTGGAGATATTGATGCATGTGCCAAGATAGTACTAGTTCCCCTTTGAATCATGTTTTTATTGCTTAAATATGTTTAGAAAAGGTGCATTCACATTTCATAATGCTTTAGCAAGGTTATAGAACATGTATTTGGTGTTATGAATGCATAGAAGTGAAGTTTGGTACAAAACTCTAGTTAAAGCTCTTATAGATTTTCATAGCTCATTTACTTCCGCAAAAAGTTCTAATTTCGAGTTTATGAAGTTGTTTTGATTGGCTAAAATGTTTAGGAAACTAGTATAGAGTATAGAAATGGTGTTGTGTCTTTGTATGGCTTGAAACCATATGTTTGGTGGAGTTTTGAAACAAGGCTTCGAATCTGAATTTTAGATTTTCAGGCGTACCAGTCGACTGGTACAGGACCAGTCACCTGCCCTATCGAACAGTAGCTTCTGTTCGATGCACCAGGCAACTGCCAAAAGGTCAGTCGCCTGGTAGCAGTCGACTGCTATATAGCAGTCGACTGGTATCATTAAAGAGAAGCTGTGTAGGGCAGCTGGTTAGTGCTTTATTGTTACAACTAAGAGGTCTAGGGGTCAAATCCTGGCAAAGCAGTTAAAATAAAAGTTGTTTTGTTTTTTTTTTTAAAAAAAAGGAAGTGTGCCATTGTATCATGCATGACTATTAAAGTTAGAATATCATCCCTAGATGAATTTAAATGAAAAAAAAAAGATTTCCGCATTCTTAGTCGTGCATTAGAGTCAAGAAGTAGATAAAGTAACGATCCGTCTAAGGCAGAGAAGGCGGGTCGCTACACATTATCAAGTGAGGTAGTGACCTTAACCCATCCTAAGGCCTAATTTAGGAAACTGATCAGAAACTTCTAAGGTTCATATCAACATGAAAAAGACAAAAACAAGAACAATTTGATTCATACAACATGCATATAATACATACTCTAACACTAGGAAGCATTAGCAAGTAACATGGCATCTTTAACTCATTTTTTTATCCTTATTTAGGGTATTAACCGAACATGTTCAGAGGGGAAACATGACCTAAAATATATATAAAACCCTCAAACAAACATCAACAAGGAATTAAAACCATTAGCTAAGTCAAAAAGAACCCAAACATCTTCTTATGGCCAAAAAGTCTATGGCTTCTTGAGAGTCTTGGCCTAAACTTTTAGGGGTCTTTTTGCTTCATCTTTTTTTTTCATCATAACTCATAACTTAACATCATGAAAACAGTGGAGTCATTAGATAGCATCAAACACAAACCTAGGCCCTAAAACCCATGATGGCTGAAACTTACCTATAGGGAAAAACTTCATGATTTTTAGCAACACATCACAAGAACATACAAGAACATGAACAAAACATATATGAACTATTATGTTGCAGGTGAGGGGAGTCTTACCCTTGTTGTCTCAGTTATAAACCTCCAATAGAGAAAAAAAAGGAAACCTTCTTGACTTTAGGGTACTCCTTGCCCTTGTAGCCTTGTAGAAGAACTTGGACCTTCAAGAGGGAGACCTCTTGTGATGTTTTCCAAGAGGAAAACCCCTTTGGAATTTTCGGCCGAGAAGGAAGTAGAGAGGGGATAGGAAGGGCCTTGGTGGAAGAGAAGAAGAGAAAAGTAACTTAAGTCTCTTCACTGAAGGATCGTCTAGGCGTGCTAGAGGGGGGGGGGGTGAATATCACTTTTTCGTCGTTGATCTCTACAATTTGTTAGCGCAGCGAAAATAATATGCAAATGAAAACAATTACAATGCTAACACTTATCGTTTACTTGGTATCCACCCAGATGGGTGATAGTCCAAGGATCCACGTCGCGAGCACCACTTTTCACTATCGAAAACTCTCCTTGAGATGGAGAAACCTTTACAGTCGATCTTCCTCTTTTCAGAATACAGTAGAATACAATAGAGGAAAGGGAAAACGCTCTTCAGACGAGCAGCACTTCGACACTGTACGGAACCGTACTGTTCTCGTGCAAAAAGGTGCTCCTTTTATAGGTGAACAGGACAGACTCGCAGTCTGTCCAGCCCAGCACCAGTCGACTGCCCCAAGGGCAGTCGACTGGTCTAGCATTAATTGCTAGCCAACGACTAGTTTTTGGGGTATACCAGTCGACTGCCCCAGGGGCAGTCGATTGGTCCGAGACCGAAAACTTTCTGTGGGTTTTGGCAGTCGACTGCCCTGCCTCACAGCTCAGCTCCAGCAATTCCGGACCTTCTTCCTCGCGTATGCCTTCAGGTCTGCACCCTTGGCTTGCCTCTTGAAGTCCTCTTCCTCTGGCTATCGTCCCTCGAATGCGCACGCAAGCCTTCCCTTGGCTTGACTCCATGCCACCCTTCACGTGTGCCCTTGAAGTCCACTTTCCGGCTTGCCCTTGGAGCTCTCCTCCCTCGGCTCTCATCCCTCGGATATGTCCAACATGTGTGATTCTCCAAGTCCTGCAAACTCAATCACACACATCAAATACAACATAACACTCTAACCTTAAACATATTCAACCACACACATCAAAATCATGATCTTCCAATCATTTAAGGGTCGATTGCCTCAACAATCTCTTCCTTTTTGATGCGTGGCAATATGTTTAAGATAGAGATAAATAACAACCACAATAACAATAGTAAAAGATAGTAATTGAAAAAGCATGAGACATAGTAACCCTAAGAGGTAACCTCCCCCTTAACCTATGACTTCTCTCCATTTTCAATTCCAATCATAATCCAAGTTAGGTTTACACTTAACACTCTAAAAATGTAAGACATATCAAAACCTAAGAGATAACCTCCCCCTTAATCCATGTCTTCTCCCCATTTTTAATCATTCAAGGTTTAAGTGAGAAGAAAAACTTTAAACCATCCATTCATTTCAAGTTAAAATACTAAGTTAAACCACCCATTCTCCCCCTTTGACACCATCAAAATGATTGCCTCAAGCAACCCAAACTTAGGGCATCAAAAGTGAGATTAATGGATTTCTGAAATTTCTCACAGCAGCTGAAAAACATACGTACCAGTCGACTGCCCATGGGGCAGTCGACTGATACGCCATCAGTCTGAATTTTCAGCTTTTCTGCCGAATTTCAGAAACTCCCACAAAATTCCAGAAAATTCCAAAAATTGTAAAATTTTGCATACATGTTTGAGATGATATACTCTATCAGGAAAAAATATTAGTCCATATAAAATTTCAAACATGCATGACTTTTGATAAAAATCCAAAAACTTTGAAAACCATTACATTTTGTATCACCCTTTCAATCCAATTTTGCAATCTTGTAACTTTCAAAGGCATGTCAAAGTATATAAAGTATAAAATGATTTTCAAAGGTTGAAAATGTCCAACTATGATCTTTGGGCAATGTGTCCATTGATTAAACACTTGTCTCCCCCATAGTTGGTCTAGTTTTTATAATTTGATACTTTTAATGGTCCAACTATGTGCCACAAGCACAAGTGAGCCAAATGTATCATCCTAACGGATCAAGCAACCTTTAACAAAGCTAATATCTCCAAGTTCATCCTAAACTTCCACAAAACACATTCCAAGGCCTCTTCTTAAGGATGTAAACTCCGATTCGAGAAGAGGTTTGGTAATGATGTAGACTAGGTTTGACTATGATTCAACATAGTATAGTTCTATGTATCCCCTTGCCACATGGTCTCTAATGAAGTGATGTTTCACTTCAATATGTTTTGTCCTAGAATGGTGAACTGGATTTTTGGTCAAATTGATTGTACTTACATTATCACACAAGACTTTGACCTTTGTGTAATGTAACTCATAATCTTCTAAGGTGTGCATGATCCAAAGGAGTTGGGAAACACACCCACCCATTGCCACATATTCTGCTTCTGTTGTTGATAGGGCAACGCATGGTTGTTTCCTACTACTCCAACTAACTAAGGAAGATCCAAGGAATTGAAACCCTCCACTAGTGCTCTTCCTATCTAGCTTACAACCCGCATAATCAGAGTCAGTGTATCCAATTAGATCAACACTAGGGGTTCTAGGATACCAAAGTCCGACATTGAGGGTACCTTTCACATATCTTAGGATCCTCTTACCTACAACCAAATGAGACTCTTTGGCACAAGATTGGTACCTAGCACACATACCTACCGCAAAGAGTATGTCGGGTCTACTAGCGGTTAGGTATAGGAGGGTACCAATCATGCTCCTATATTATTTAGAGTCTACCATTTTCCCTTCAAGGTTACTATCCATTTTCACATTGGTTCCTATGGGTGTAGATGCTACCTTAGCATTTTCTAAACCAAATTTCTTTAACATTTCCTTAGCATATTTGGTTTGAAAAACATGTGTACCTTCATTAGTTTGCTTAACTTGAAGACCTAAAAAGAAGGTCAACTCTCTTACAAGACTCATTTCAAATTCATCTTCCATACACTTGATGAATTCTTATAGGAAGTCATTATTTGTTGACCCAAAAATGATATCGTCTACATAGACTTAGGCAACAAATATGTCCTTGTCCTTGGATTTTAGGAACAATGTAGGGTCAATTGATCCTCTCCTAAATCCCTTAGACATTAAAAATGAAGAAAGCCTTTCATACTAAGCCCGGGGAGCTTGTTTCAATCCATATAAGGCTTTTCTTAATTTGAACAAGTGTCTTGGATAGTTAGGGTCCTCAAACCCGGGGGGTTGTTCTACATAGACCTCTTCCTTAATGATCCCATTAAGGAATGCCGACTTCACATTCATTTGGTGGAGTGTAAAACCCATGTGAGCGACATAGGCTAGTAGAATTCTAATTGATCCTAACCTAGCTACGGGGGCATAAGTCTCATCATAATCTAGTCCCTCAACTTGGTTAAACCCTCTAGCTACCAATCTAGCCTTGTTCCTAGTGATTTTACCTTGGTCATCTAGTTTGTTCCTAAAGACCCATCTTGTGGTTATAATGGTGCAATCATTGGGCCTAGGAACTAACTCCCAAACTTCACTTCTCTCAAATTGATTTAGCTCTTCTTGCATGGCAAAAACGCAATCAGTATCTCCCACTGCTTCATCAATGGTCTTGGGTACTAATTGAGAGATTAGAGCTATTTGACTAGTTTGATCCCTAAAATAGGACCTAGTCCTTACTCCTTGAGTGACATCACCCACTATTTGGTCAATAGGATGATCATGGTGATGTCTCAAGGGCATAGAGGTTGTGGGTTCATTTACTCCTTCTTCCTCATCCTCTAGGGTACTTCTTACTCCCCCTTGATCATTGCCCTCCAAATGTAGGTCTTGGATTCTTTGGGCAAGGGGTTGGACCTCTTCTATATCCTTATCAATTGTGGCTTTTCTAGGGTAGGTACTAGTTGTTTCATCAAATTTAACATTCGAGGACTCTTTAATCACTTTTGTCCTCTTGTTATACACTCTATAACCTCTACTAGTCAATGAGTACCCTACTAGAATTCCTTCATCGGCTTTTGACTCAAATTTTCTTAGGTCATCTTTGGTATTTAAGATGTAGACTTTACATCCAAAGACCCTAAAATAGTGGTCTTGAGGTACCCTTCCATTCAATAGTTCAAAAGGTGTTTTTCCTAGGAACCTATGTACCAAAACCCAATTTTGAATATAGCAGGCAGTGTTAATCGCTTCGGCCCAAAACTGGCTAGGAAGGGAGTATGCGTTAAGCATAGTCCTAGCAGCTTCTTGTAGGGCTCGATTTCTCCTCTCAACTACCCCATTTTGTTGAGGAGTCCTTGGGCATGAAAATTCATGCTTGTACCCATTTTCAACACAAAATTGTGTGAAATTTACGTTTTGGAACTCCCCACCGTGGTCACTCCTAATTCGGTTTATTTTGATTTATTTTTCGTTTTCTACCCTTTTACTAAATCCTATAAAAATCTCTAGGGTATCATCCTTATGTTTCAAGAAATAAACCCATGTAAACCTAGAAAAATCATCTACTATGACTAGGCAATATTTACTCCCTACAAGTGAGGGAGTGCTATGGCAATCAAATAAATCTATATGCAAATGTTCTAAAGGTAATGAAGTAGTGGTTAGGATTT
>JAGFNQ010009315.1:0-20030 GCA_024364735.1 Boesenbergia rotunda | reverse complement strand
CATGGTTGTTGTAATAGAATGAAGTTGTTTGCCTCAGACATGATCGGCTATGGAAGTGAAGGTCGTCGAATTGTTTGTTGTAATAGATGATGACGCGCCGGAATCTGAAGCAAGTGTATTTGCATTCTGCTGTCTAACTTTCAGATCCATGAAGTCTGATATCAGGCCAGGCTTAGTGATCTTCTGGTGAACTTCCCTCTCGCCGAGCAGCATCATGACAATGGCCGGCATTGGTGGGCGCAATTTGGGGTTGTCTTGTGTGCACAACAAGCCAACTTTCAAGAACCGCTCTGCCTCTTCGACGTCGAAGTCATTGGCAAGGAAGGTGTCTACAATCTGCAGCAGCTCTCCACGCTCATACAGTGCCCATGTCTGGCAATAACAGAACAAGAAGCATCAACTTTAGTATCTTTTTAGAGAAAAGTAGCACTTCACAAAAGATTTGGATATTTGATTGATCATTTCAATAGAATCTAAGCAGTACCTTAAGGTACTCAACTGTTAAGTACTGACTATTTGAATGTAACTTCAAAAATATATGTGAAACATCACAATGAAATCAAAGGGCACAAGATCAAAAAGGAGAACGTATACAGAAGAAATAGACTGAATTTTAAAGGCACATATAAAGAGATTAAAGCTGAATAAAGGAAAAGTAAGAGCAGCAATATAAGCATGATAGATTTTTAGATTACATAGACCAAATATGAAGAAATGCTGTACCCTTTCAAGAAGAAATTGATCTTCAGTTGGCAATCTTGTATTTACATTAGAACTTCCACTAATTATTTCTAATAGAAGAACACCAAAGCTGTAAACATCTGCTCTCCTTGTCAACTGCCCTCGTAATGCATACTCAGGTGCCAAGTAGCCACTATAAATCACATCGAATTGAATGTCAGGAAGGAAGGAAAGTTGGTTTAACTGAGGAAGCTAGCTAAGAAGTAAACAAATTCGATTTGTTTTGTGAAATTTCTTCATTTTCAATCTTCTGTTTCTAAATAAATAGAAACAGAAATTGTATAAATAACAACAAATTTTTTGTCATCAACCTTTTGATGGATGATGAAATATATTTTTTGCACAAGATGTTTGATCTTCATCAGCAAGAAGAAAAGAATTACTACATAAATCTTGAGAAACGAGAAACCAAAAATTGATGACAGCGAAATGTTTTAGTAAATGAGTAAACAAATCAGGACTTAAACCTCTGCAAGTCAATCATATAAGCAGGCCATGTTTTATGCAAAACTATCACCACTGAAACCAAAACCAAATAGTATGAATTACAATGTTTGCTGCACAATTTAGTTTGATAGCTCAATACCATTGCTGTTGAAGCAAAACCAAAGATGTCAAGAACAAACGAATTAATAATCGCAATTCATATGTGAGGGGAAGCACAATAGTAGATAAACAAGAACAAGGATCTTAGACTCACATTGTCCCTGCAACCCTAGTGCTGACATGGGTCACATTTTCGGGCATGAGCCTAGCCAAACCGAAGTCTGAGATTTTGGGAACCAGATTCTTATCAAGAAGAATGTTACTGGCCTTTATATCTCGGTGCACGATAGGAGGTTTGGCTTCGTAGTGTAGAAATGCCAAGCCGCGAGCAACCCCAATGCATATATTGCATCTAGTCCTCCAGGTGAATTGAATGTTACTGTGACCCCTACCTAGAAGTTGAGCAAAACCCCCAAAAGAAATTCAACAAAAGTTAATCCACAGTGTGAAAAAATAATAGATTTAAGTATCTAGTTCGAAGCTGAAAATACCAAGAAGTGTTTGTGCTAGGCTGTTATTTTCAACATAATTGTACACTAGGATTCTGTAATCTTCTTCCACACAGCAGCCATAGATTCTAACCAAATTCTCATGAACAAGATTAGCTATTGTTTTAAGCTCATTCAGGAACTCCTGCACTCCCTGTTTCGACTCACTGGAGAGCACCTTTATGGCAACAATCAATCCATCTTTAAGCTTTCCCTGCATAAATAGATCAAGAATATGATGATCTTTCCTTTTTACTTATGGCAATTACATACGAAGGGTGGGTGAGCACCTTGAATACATAACCAAAACCACCTTCACCAATTTTATTGGAGAAACTAAAATCTTGAGTAGCTTGTCTCAGTTCATTGTAGGAGTATATCTTGATTACATCTTCCATGCCAGCTAGTTCTGCAATCCATACCGGCACCTACTAGATCAGTGCTTTGTGCTTGTGGAAGCTAGCGGCCAAACCATACAACCAAAGAATTCGATTACCTTGAACACTCCGATGCCTCTGGGACGCGCTTTGTTTTCTAAATAACCAAGAGAAACAAGACATGACTGGGGAATTAAGACGACCAGCTTTCGGTGCTGCAGGGAACGGATGAAGAAGAACGGGGGCCTGCAGGAAGAAAACATTGAAATTGAATTTCTGAAGAAATCGATCATAATCTGTGTTTCTGGATCTTATAAGTAAATATCATCTCGACAAAAGCGCTCAAATCTCTCCTACCAACCTGGACAGCGGATCGATCCTAAACGCAGGAAAAAGACTGAAGCCGCAGCAGCAGCAGCAGCGATGCCTCTATATATATCTCCAACAAATAATTCACAAACAAACAATGGGAAAAATATGTATATTCCTGCCAAAATCAATGGCCAAAAAGGAGTTGTTCTTCGTGATGATAAAAAATTAAAAAAGAAATCTATGCTCGAGGGGAATCCAACATCTGAATCTAGAACAAAAACAAAAAGTAAACATAGAGAGAGAGGAGAAAAAAGAAAAAATGAAGCAGAGCAGCGCATACCAAAAACAATAGTCGAGAAACTGAAAGGACTACGTGGTGATATTTTTTAATTAAAATGGGCGAATTTCCCAATCACACCCTGCATTTTCAGGATTCCTCGTAGAGCATCCTCGCATTTCATTTTTCATTTCATTTTTCTGGTTAAAAATTCAGTAAATTACAGAAAACTTCCTAATCCCCATTTGATCTTTATTTCTACTCCCCAATTGATAAATTCTTTACATTTACTCCCTGATGAATTAAGTATAAAAGAGTAAAAATTGAATATACATTAGTAAAAAATGAGTATAAAAGAGTGAAAAGTAAGTATAAAAGAGTAAAAATTGAGTACATAGTTTCTTGATGTGGTGGATGCATCCTTACATATTCAAATTTTTAACTTTTATACTCAACTTTCTTCAAATAATACTCATCAAACTGTCTTGTCAATTTCATTAGGGACTATATGTAAAGAAAAAATTGAGTGAAAATTGTATGCAAAGATGAATTTAAAAATGGAGAATTTATAAAAAAATTTCCTTAAAAATTAGAGGGCCGAAAATTAAAACTCACGTAGTTTTTTTTTTCTTTCTTATTTTTCTTTTCCTGTCGTTTTTCTGCCGAGTTGGTAGCAAAATAAGAACTTGCAGCAATTTTATATATTTTTAGGAGTCAAAAAGTAAAAACATCAAAGTCCTTTTCCTTACGTGGTCAAGGAAAAAAGGCTTGAATCTGAAACCGTGTTCCCATCCGCGCAGTCGATCCCATATCTTGTCCCCCCCTTATCTTTTCATACCGTACGCCTCGGCAGATATTTCTGAAATTTATTTTACGTCTTTTTCTCATTTTTATCACGGCAATTTTTTGTTTTTGTTTTGTTTTATCTAGGGAGTAAACGCTAAAGAATAATTAATTAATTAAATTTTTATAATGTTTTTTTAATTACAATTTTATATGGGGAGTCCCTCACCGTACCGAAAAAAAAACAAAACAAAACGGTAAGAGAAACAAAATATTGTCGGAAATCTCTTTGCCTAGGGTGTAATCAAGACGAGACAACCGAATAACAAATTTGAACTGGGTTCGCTTGAATTTAATAAAATTCAAGCTTAAATTCGGGCGGTCATCCCATATTCAATTTGTGGTTCATCATTTTTTTTTTAATTTAATAAAATTAAATGGTTGGTGAACGACTTAAATTTGGTTCGAAAATCACTCGTTTAACAATTAAACAATTTTAATTTGAACTTATTTCAAAAATAATTTGTTTAAAAATTAAAGAGACTTAATTCAAACTCGACTCGTTAATATATACTATTTAGCGAGTTTTGATATGTCGGAGTCTGTATGTCGCACATCCCGTGAGCATCTTAAAAATATTTTCAATTTGATTTTTTTTCTTTTGTTGCTTAATATTATAATCCAACCTATAAACCCGATGTGTTTGATTGGAAGTTATCCTTGATAACTTTGGTTATCTATCCAAAGTTATCAACAAAAATCTTATTTGATTTAGATAATCAACGATTCCCAAGTAATAATCGATGCCCGACACGTCAGCAAAAGGAGCATGCAACCCGAAATCAGAAAACCTTAGGAAAATAAGGTTTTTTTTATTCCGGGATTATGAAACTTATCTGTCCAAAATTATCCTCCAATATTTACCTTAACAAAAGATGCATTATTCACGGGTGACCACCGGCAACGACAACGGGCGACCGCCGCCAGCCGGCGGCGGCCTGCGACCGGTAACCAGCGACCGTCGGCGGCGGTCGACGACCGATGACCGTCGACGACCGATGACCGTCGACGACAACTGGCAACGACAGTTGGCAATCATTATTTGCAGTTGACGACCGGCAACGACGGCCGACGACCACCGCCGTCGACCGACCATTATTCACGACCAATAATTGACAACGACAACCGGCGACCATCGTCGACGGCTGGTGACCGAGGGTACGAATATGTATATAATATCATCTTACTTTTATTTTAAATTTATAAGTATATAATATTATTATACTTAAATTTAACTAAAGGATAATACGGTAAAATATTATATTATGTCATAGACTATTACCTCCAAACAAACAAGATTTTATTTGATTTTCTAAATTTAACCAAACAATTTTAGGTTATGTTTTATTCCTCGTTACTTTGGTTATATTATTACTTGATAATCAAGTAACTAAAATTATATATGATAATTTGAATCAAATACATCTCAAATATAAAATCTTAGACCTAACCACTTAAGTTGTTTACATCCTTATCATTCTCTACCATTTGTGGGCCGACCTTGTGCTCCATTCCATTAAACATAAGTCGCAACTCTGACTAATTTATTCGTGCTTTTGATTTAATAATTTTTCTTCGGTTGAAATTTCCATGTGCAGATTCACATTTAGGATACAAAATATATGTTTTTCCTTCGATATGAGGTATTTTTTATTGATAAAAAATATATTTGGTCGTCGTCAAATATTTCGCCATTGACTAGCCAATTCCTTTGATCCTATTTTATTTATCAAAGCTATTAAAAATTATAATAAACACTGTTAAATTATATTATAAATATTAATAAATTATATGATTGATACTGTTAAATTATATATTACTCACTATTAAAATTTTAAAAAACTGAGTTTTTAATTAATAAAGAAATACTCAACATTCCAAGACTCAAGTTAATTAGAGAATTATTACTACGTTTTTCATTTGCTAAATGTGAATGAATTGAAGTAAACATATAATTATTGTACAGTTGAAAAAATGTTCAGTATGTGATTTGTCAGTGGTTGACATTTGTTAAAGACTAATAGGAAAAGTTGACTTTTTTTAAACAATAAATTTTTGACGACTTGCGGGATTTGTTAGGAGGATGCATTGTGTTACATCTTGTCAACGAATTGGAATCCAAATGCATCATTCTTGCACATGTGGTGAGGTCAGCATTAATAGACCTTCCACTCTGTATCCATTCGTGGCCCGACTCGAGCTAGTCTCCCGTATGTGGAAGGTATCTTTTAAATACTTTTCTCGATTTTATTTTTTTTTAAAATAATATTTATAATCTAAATTTTTAATATATATAATATATCTTAGAAGTACTTTAAATTTTTTATCAAAAATATTATAATTCAAAAATAAAATTTAAACCTAGAAAAAAAATCTTATTAAACACTATACATATAATATTTACCGTGAGTATCTAAATTTTTTTATTTTAAACACTATAATACAAGAGGAAAGCCAAAATTTTAAAGAGAAAGTCTTATTAGTTTAAGAGTAATGATAGGGACAGTAAATTTGGGACAGTGAATGACGTGACAATTATTGTGTACACGTCCGATCGTCGATCGGACACTACCGGTGGCCTTCGGCCGCCGCCCCGAACCAAACTATACCCTGGGGGGCACGGTGAACCCGTCGGGGATCGCCGCAATTGCGATCTGGCATCATTGACCGTCGATTTCGATAGGTTCACAGTTGCCGGCGATCCTGACGAGTTCACCGTCCTCCAAAGGTATAATTTGATTCAGGACGATAATTAGAGGCCTCTGGTGGTGTCCGATCGACGATCGGACGTGTACACATTAATTGCACGTCATTCACTGTCTCATTCACTGTCCCAAATTCACTGTCTCAATCATTACTCTTAGTTTAAACCTACTATAACCCAACCTCTACATTTTAAAATTTTAAATCTTAAATATATCCCAAAAATCTAAAAACAAAACAAACAAGTCCGCTTCAATTCAATCCAAGCGCCTTGGATTGAATCAGGGTGTTCGCACAGGCACACAATGTCGTGATTCATAATATATCAATTGTGTGTGTGTGTATAGAGAGAGAGAGAGAGAGGAGATCCATTGCGAACCGCTTTCCATGCGCCTGCGCGCATCGGTGATTCAGGCGCCTAGATCAATTATTATTTTTAAAATTAGTTTTATAAATAATTTCTTAATTTTATAATATACCCCGTGAATATCTAAAGTTTTTATTCTGAATACTATAACCCAACATGGAAGACTGGATCCTATAGAAAAATTTTATTAGTTTAAACCTACTGTAATCCAATCCCTAAATCATAAAATCTTAAATGCTAATAGATCTTGTGAGCATCTAAATTTTTTTATTTTGAACATTATAATCAAGAGGGAAGACTGAACTTTAGAGTAAAATCTTATTAGCTTAAAGTTGTTGGGGATCGAGCAGTCGGCAAGAAGAGGTGAGCCCCTAAAAATAAAACTCGATCTTTTATTTTGCTTTATTGAAGTTAGTTCATGAGCAAAATAATAACATAAAAATGGAGTAACAAAAATGAAAAGAGGCACCACCAGTTACTTAGTTTGCAATCAGAATTGTTGCTAATTCAACCTCTTACACAAATTAGAACTCAGAGAAACAAATGAAAGACCGTTCAAATTGATGAATAAATTGAGTTCACGAGTTTATTTATAGTCCTTGTGAAAGTTTATCAAGAAACTGACATGACATTTCTTGGGCGCCCGAGTGCACACAGGTGCCCGACACGTGGTCAATGGTTATGAATCGTGAAACGACCACTTCTCGATAAGGTCACAACATCTTGGTTGCCTGTATGGACTCGGGCGCCCGTATCCATGCGAGTGCCTAAGTACTCGAGTGCCCGAGAGATTACTAGTCAGCCTTTAGTTGACCAACCCTCTCTCGGCCTTCTGGGTGATCTCCAACTATCCAGAATCAGGCTCACTGAAACCCTTTTCCAGCCTTCTCCTCGTGTGTGCTTCCTCCCGGCTTCTCGTCCCTTGGGCGTCGCTTCTTTTCACCGACATACTCTTCCGTAGACATCTACGTTCCTCAGATGCACCGAGCTCGCCAGCTCCCTTCCTGTGTCATCCTTCTCGTCCGCTGCGTCTTCTGCTCGACTTCCAATGCTCCTAAGTTCCTGCACACTTAGACATAGGGATCAGATATCAACAGGACCTAACTTAACTCGCTTGATCACATCAAAACTCACTCGGGGTACTTACAATTTCTCCTTTTTTGATGTGCATTAGCCCGAATTAAGTTAAAGTTAAACAACATTTATAATGGCAGAAATAAAATTTTGACAATGCAATTCAAAAAAAATTGAAAATATCGACCTTGTGTCACGCCCTCAGAGGCACATGCTTACTTAAAAATCGGGCAGCATCTCCCCAGTACGGCGGACAAGTTGGGACATATAATACATCATCTCTCACATATAAGATGACTCAGCCATCAAAACTAGAAAATAAAATACACAACCATGCAGTTTATATCAATAAGAATGATATAGATAAACTAAGCTTAAACATTTCAAAACCGTAAATGTCTTTTAGCAGAAATAATGCTAATAAAAAGTCCGAATACAAAGAAAACTCCAACATAAGACTACGACAATATTGGACAAATAAAATATATAGCAGTCCATGAAGTAAATGTGAAAATACGAAAAGCAGAAATAAGTACTACGATAGTAAAACCAAATATGGAAACAAACTCAACACCGTGGGACTGGCAATTGAATCCTCTCCTGGCTCCAATTATTTCGTCTACCTGCTACCTGAAACAAAAATAGGAAGCAGGGGTGGTGAGTCCGGGCGGACTCTGAGGGTATATGAATAGACAATAACATGACATTATAAAGATATATGAAACAGTAGATAGCAACGATGTACAGTCTCTAGGAAATAGAGAACATCAAAATATGCATAAAACAATGTGAAAATATACGAGATAATACAGTATCAACAAACATGCATGTCAACCAAATGCAACAACCATAGCTTATATAAATGCAACAAACACAAGAAAATGCATAAATACAATAGATACATATAATGCAATGACATGTGTCACCCCTGACGCCAGTCAAGCCGCCAACACATCACATCTGTGTGGCCGAGTGGGTAGGGCGGTGACAACTGTACGCACTCCAACAAATACCACAGATATGTGTGGTTGAGTGGACAGGATGTTGGGGAGCCAACTACTCCAAAACCCCGATATATAGGGGGAGTTATCAACAACTCTGATATCCCTCGAAAATAACGGTGAGGGTGTCAACTGCTTGCCTACAACTCCAACATCCACTGTACATGAGTGGTCGAGTGTGACGTAACAGGACGGTTGCTCCCACTCTAGCAACTACCACAACAAATGGTTGAGTGGCAAAGCAACTAGATGACTGACGACGCTTAACCATATGGAAGCCCAACAGTCGTCAGTATGCAACGGTGTAGGTATGGTGCATGATACCAATAAGCACAACCAACCAAATAACAACGATGCAACAAAAAAAGCAACAAACCAGAAACCAATGAATATGCAACTAAACTACTAGGTAGGGTGTCTCTAATGCCAACCATCCTAGTGGTGTTTAATGAACATTTAAGTACTCGCGTACGAGCGGTACTTTACAGAATGAAAAATCAACGAGAGACTGTACGAATATAAATTTTCAATTTAAACTCGAAGGTCAAACAAGAAAGGTATCAACAGGCGATATAAAATAACAACAGCAAAGGTCAAGGTCAAACAACCAATTCAGACATAATAATCCATGCATTTAAGATAAAAGAACTACAAGAACACAAAGGAGAAGTACCCGCCTTTAATTATAGAAGTCCGTAAGCGAAGAAATCCTTCCACGACCAACCGTGCAAGTCCAAGGTCAAGGTCCTGTATTAAGGACTAAATTTAGCTATTTATAAAACTTATTAAAAATAGCTAAAAAGCTAGACTACCTATAAGCAAATAACTAAGTGTGTGTGTAAACATATATAACAACTATAGTTCATTCCTAACATAATTATGTTAGGTCATGAGGTTAATTCCCAAACAACCCAAGGAGTTTAATAGCTACCATAATTAATGGAGATCATCCCAATTATCATATTTCATTTAATTAACCGATATTAAATGATTAATACTCAATCGAGTCTTATTATCCAAATTAAGTTTAATTTCGGTCATTGAATTACATAACAAAACACTTCACATCTGAAATACAGATGTATCATTTTTCTTATTTGCTTTATTTCTCTACAATACACAGCAACAACATAGGATTACCCACAACCAAGAAAACCCAAAATCAACACCCAAAAATAGCATTGAATTCCACCAAATGCAACCCACTAAACCATTGATAAGTGAAATCAATAATACAACATATACATGCATGAACAATAACTCGAAACAGGGCATACACTTCCAAAACAGATCTAAAATTCCCCATAGCTCACGGTAACCAATCCTCACTGCATACATTAAATTAAACTACAAGAGTGTAGTTGTTTCCTAGTCCAATCAACACAAGGAATCCATCTCTACTGAACCAACGCATACAATCAGCAATTCATGGTTCACAGCAAGCATTACTAAAATTTAAACATACATCTTTAACCTAATCCAACATACGACTCACCTGAGATGCGTCGGTAACCTCCACCTCCTTGCTTTGTCCTTTTTCGATTAGACCCAGCAACACAGCATAAAGGAGGATGCTATTTGGCTAAGAATTTCTACCTCTCTAAGAAACTGGATCATGCGACGGTGTCGGTGATGACTAGGGTTTCGCGTGGAGAAGGGATCACGCCTTAGGGATGTAGCACTGTGGTTCCTCGCATGCGACGATGCACGGGTTGGCGCCGGAAAATGAGAAGGAGAAGAGGAAGAACAAGGACGCCGACAACAGGGAACTTCTCGGCTTCGAGCAGAGGGAGTCGGTGTCGGGGAAGAGAAACAGGCGAAACTGTTTTCGGGGGTTTAAGTGAGGAAATGTTAGGGTTTTTATTATAGTTTTGGATTTTTTTTGCAATAAAGCCCTCCAAGTTTGATTTATTACAACTACACCCCTAATTTAGGTTTTTAACCTTTTATCCCTTTAAATTTTTTATATTTAACACCTTCTCCTTAACTTAATCTTATCTTTTCCCCATTTGATCACATCAAAAAAACATGTTAAGGGTAAAAATCAATTTACAAAAAAATTAATTAGATTCTTACAAAAATTTGTCTAAATTGACTAAGTTAAAGGAAAATTTCAAGTAAACTTTGACAGGGAAAAAAAAATAAAAGTGAGACATTTTTAAAGTCAAATGTGTTTTGGGAAAATCATAAAAAATTATCTAGACTCTTAAAATTTTAAAAATTTTTGAGAATATGTCAATAATAACAGTTAGTCTCCAAAAAAATTCAATTTTTCAAAAATATGTTGGAAATTATTTTTAAAATTAAATGTCATATTATCGATAAAAAAATTTTAAAAAAAATTATTCGTAATTGAAAATTACTCAAATTTTTATTTAAGTTAGAAGTTTAGTAGATTCATCTCTATAAAAATAAATTTCTGAAGTAAAATAAAATTTCTAACTATAAGAAAATAATTTTGAATTCAGAGTTGATAATTTAAAAAAAAATAATTTTACAATTGGATTTTGACTTAAAATAAATTTAAAATTTTTTCTCAATATTTAAAAGATAGTCTTCAGTTAAAAAAAATCGAATTTGTTGAAAATTAATTTTTAAGTATTTTTAAAATTTAAAAATTTATCTTTGAATGAAAATTCATAAAAAATTTATTTTCAGTAAAAAATTTTGAGAATTTTTTTGTGGATAGATATTACAGTGAACTCTATCAATTAAAAATATAAAACTAAATTTTTTTGTAGTAATTACTTATTCAAATAAAAATTTTTCAAAAAGATGGTAAATAAAGAATTAATTAACAAAAAAATTAATTAATAATTGACAAACAAATATTATATAAAATCTAACAATTTAGTATAGATTTTGAAACCAAAAATAAATTCTTATCAGTACGGTTAATAAAAAATTTACATGGAATATAATTTCTAGGAATTTTATAATTTGGCCCTTATGATACTGTAAGTATCAATTTAGTCCTCCAAATTATCTACTTTTTAAATTTTGAAAATAATTTGAACATGCATGGTTATTTTTTAGTTTCTCTATTTGAGCCTTCAATTTTTATTTTCTAATGTCAGTTTTTCATACATATCTATTGGGCATGCAGAAACTAACATTCTTTTCAATTCTTTATTCTTAAATTTCATCTTACATAAGGATTTTGTCATTGCATTAATACCACAATAGAGTTGATCGGGAGGTAGAAGACATACCTCACTTATAATATCATGTTCAAAGTCCTAAGCTCCCCCTTCATCTATGATTTCTTCTAGGTGGGTAGCCATCAATGCTAGTCTGGCGAGTTTCGTGATATCGAACTCATCTCATGATGACTCGTCCCATGTGACCTTCAGGTTCTTATGTTTTAACTTGTTTACTTTTAGTCTTGGGTGGTTCTCCTTGATGTGCCCTTCTTCCTCACAATTATAGCAGCGGATCTTATTTTGCTTTGGAGAACGTCTCTTACCTTGCATTTTATTAAACTTTTTATATTTAAAATATTGAGATAGTTTCCTTATCATATATGCAGTTTCTTCTTCATTAGCTGATTCCTCCTCGTGATGGATCTTCTGTTGGTGTCTAAGCATGAAAACGAATTGCAAAAGAAATGGTTTTAGACTTACAGCGATTCCAACTTCTTGGTTCTTCTTCCTTTTTCTTCTTCTGCTCGCTGTCGTGAGAGCGTCACCGGACTGATCTCAAATCGCCACAAACCAAATCCCTCAGAATTTGAAGCTCCGATTCCTACTTCATCTCACCATGGATTGCAATTGGACGCCATTTATAGGGAGAAGAAGATGATGGTTTCCTTACCTTCATCAATGGTATTTACTGCTCTTGATTGCCAACGTTTCAACGTTTCACAATCAAGGCTTGTAACGCATGTAACGCCAACATCTCCCACTCGTCCAATTCTATCTATATAGGTCATCTAGTCACTAAGACTACGTAAGGAAGTCACAAAGACCATATATGAGCATTCAACTCATACTTCAGGGAAAATGGTTCGTGCGACAGCAAGCGCACTGAGCAATTAATGCTAAGAAAGTTGTTACACTTAACTTAGCTGCTCTATAGAACGAATCAGAGACATCAATAACTTGCCTTTACCCCAGATTAAAATATTTACATCAATATGAACATCTCTAATCCCTCATATGACATCTATGTCAAGAGCATGTTCGACATCTCAAATCAATACTTTTATTCACAATCACATTTTTAAGTACTTAACAAAAAATGTAACTGGTCGACCAGTGAATAAGTATTACAGATGTAAACCAATTTTAATCTTCCTTTTCAGCTAGAATCTATTCATTCTAATCAGTTGCTTTCCTAGTTATGCTCCATAGACCGAATCATCCATAGTCAATAGGATACACACTAAAGTAGCAAACACTGATTAAAACTTCAAGTAGACAGCTAAATAGTCACTTAGGGTAAGATTGAGATAAACTAATAATCTCAAGGGTCTCACATAGTAGAGAAGCAGGGATCCTTTCTCCTACTGCCCTTATTGTCGCTATAGCACATGTGGTATGAATCACATGCTACGATATTTTTCTCTTTACAAAAAGAGTGCATATTTTTCTCAAATATCTAACATGGTACAGATTTCGATCTAGACATACCTAACGACTAATCCGAATTCAACTTATGAATTCCAATCTGGCTTTAAACAGGTTTAGTAAATGGTGGGTGCATTTACTTCGATCATTACATAAATGATCTCATCTTGATACAAAATCAAGGCGACCTCAACTTATGAGTATGTCTCTCTTTACAACTACATAAGCTGTCTCATAAGTAATGGTCTTACCTCTATTTGTACTCAACAAATAGAGACGATTGTCCATGTGAGTGGACCAATCTCAGCTTGCCAACATGCTCATCGAGACTTTTTCAAATGTAACAAATACATTCACACTGAATAGATCATAACATTTCACTTATATAAATGTAACAAATACATTTACAATGCTTTACATTTTGCGTAGTCCCAAAGACTTCACATGCTCATAAAATGACTCTTTAGTCAACGGCTTAGTAAAAGGATCTGCAAGCATTGCTCGGGTAGGGATGTACTCAAGAATTATCTTTTTCTTGTCAACAATATCCCTTACAAAATTGTATTTAATTTCTATATGCTTGCCTTTGCTGTGATATTTAGGATCCTTGGAAAAAGCTATAGCAGCTTGATTGTCACAACACACTGTAACAGGGCTCCCACTGTCCTCAACAATCTTCAGATGCTTTAGGAACCTTCTCAACCAGACAGCTTCTTGTACAGCGGCTGCACAAGCCACATACTCAGCCTCCATTGTCGACAGTGCTACACAAGCCTGTTTCTTGCTGTTCCAAGAAATGGCACCTCCATTCAGCAAAAAAATATAGGCAGATGTGGATTTTCTATCGTCAAGGTCCCCTGCCCAATCTGCATCTGCGTAGCCCTTCAAGCTCAATTTTGATCCTTGAAAGCAGAGACAATAATCTGTCGTTCCTTTGAGATATCTGAATATCCTTTTTACCGCTTTCCAGTGTCTCGATCCTGAGTTTGACTGGAAACGACTAACTAAGCCAACAGCATAGCTTATATCAGGGCGAGTACACAACATAGTGTACATTAAACTACCAATGACACTAGCATATGGTCTTTTCTTCATCTCGGCTATCTCTTCAGGAGTCTTGGGAGACATACTTTTGCTCAAAACAACACCTTTCGCTGTAGGTGTTTGTTCAACGTTGCAATCAAACATATTGAAGTGTTGTAATATCTTAGTAATATAAGCTTCTTGGGACAAACCCAAAAGTCTTTTTGATCGATCACGAATGATCCGTACTCCTAAGATATATTCGGCTTCTCCCATGTCAATTATGTCAAATTGTGATGAAAGCCAAGACTTGACCTCAATCACAACTTTTAAGTCATTTCCAGCTATTAGCATATCATCAACATATAATGATAAAATGACCAACTTTCCTTTATCCTTTCTTAGGTAAACACAATGATCCTCATTGATCATTTCGAAACCATAAGATAAAATAACTTCATTGAATCTTATGTTCCATTGTCTCGACACTTGCTTTAGCCCATATATAGACTTTTTAAGTCTACATACTTTTTCCTCTTGGCCATCAGCAATATAACCTTCTGGTTGTGCCATAGAGATTTTCTCGTCAAGATTACCATTAAGGAAAGCCGTTTTTACATCCATCTGATATAATTCCAAGTCATAATGTACTACTATAGCTAAAATGACACGTATTGACACAAACTTCACAACAGGGGAAAATGTCTCTTTAAAATCAATACCCTCCAATTGGGTATATC
Source organism: Boesenbergia rotunda (assembly GCA_024364735.1). Classification (NCBI taxonomy): domain Eukaryota; kingdom Viridiplantae; phylum Streptophyta; class Magnoliopsida; order Zingiberales; family Zingiberaceae; genus Boesenbergia; species Boesenbergia rotunda. The sequence continues at coordinate 4,970 of JAGFNQ010009315.1, read as the reverse complement.
CTTTTGCAACCAGACGAGCTTTGTATTTATTAATCGATCCATCTGCCTTCCTCATGATTTTGAGAATCCATTTATTCCCAATAGCCCTTCGGCCTGGAGGAAGATCGACTAAATCCCAAACCTGATTCTTTCTCATAGACTCCATTTCTTCATCCATTGCAATTCTCCATTTTTCTCTAACTGAGCATTTCAATGCTTCCTCAACCGTTCGAGGTTCTTCATCGTCAACTGGGAGAATCATTAATGCCTCATTTTCAATGTCAAACCTTCTCCGAGGAATAATCTTACGATTACTTCTTCGCAGGTTTGACTGTTGAGAAACTAATTCACTTATAGGCAATTCACTCCCACTAGGTTGACTAGATTCAAGCATTCCCTGAGATTCCTGATTTGTTAACGGAGGAACAGTATCCTCCTCCTCTACTGCAAATAGAGGAGTTGATTTATCAACTTCACCTCTTGTTGGGAACTCAGTTTCGAGAAAAGTAGCATCTCTTGACTCAATTTCAGAGATGGTTCCATCTTGCTGCTCACCAATAAAAACATAACCCTTAGAAGTATCAAAATATCTTACAAAGATACACTTCTTACCTCTGGGTCCTAATTTTTCATATTTGTGAGTCTTATCATTAATATAAGCAGCTGACCCTCATGGTCTCAGATTACTCAAATCTGGTTTTCTGCCTGTCCAAAGTTCATATGGAGTAGATGGAACAGATTTAGAAGGCACCCGGTTAAGTATGTAGGTTGCAGCCAATAATGCATCTCCCCAATAGGAAATTGGCAAATTAGCTTGAGCCATCATCGACCTAACAATTTCAAGAAGAGTTCGATTTCTTCTTTCAGCAACTCCATTTTGCTGTGGAGTTCCAGGGATAGTTAACTGTCTAATAATCCCTTTCTCATTACATATTGTCTTGAACTGATCAGACAAGTATTCACCTCCACGGTCAGTGCGTAAGGTTTTAACCTTACGTTCCAATTGATTCTCAACTTGGTTCAAATAACGATTAAAGCAATCTAATGTTTCAGATTTATGAGAAATCAAATACACATGACCAAAACGCGTGAAATCATCAATAAATGTAATGAAGTATGAACTACCATTTCTAGCCTTCACGTTCATCGGACCACAAATATCCGAATGAATTAATTGCAATGTTGAATCTGTAGGATCGATGCACGTGAGAGGGGGGGGGTGAATCACGTGACTTTTTAAAAAATTAAATCAGAGTGCTTTAAAAAGCGTGCACAGCGGAAATGAAATAGACGAAAAACAAACACACAAACACGAACGATTTTTACTTCGTTCGGAGCCTTCGGCGACTCCTACTCGAAGGCCCAGGTCCCTCGGACCTTTCCGTTGGGCAATCTACTAAAACTCTCTATCGATCAACCCCGATAGAGTAGGCGAGTACAAATGAATTGAAAGTGTGACAACCCCACACTTTCAAGTAATTAAGTGCAATAAAGTATTAAAAGAAATTCTTCTTTTTACCGACGTCCGGAGTAGGTCGACTCTTTCGGGGCAGCGGGACGTCGTCGGCTCGAAGTGTAGCGTTTCCGGAGTAAGGCGCGAGCGTAGAAGAACTTGAAAGCTTTGGAAGAAGTGTTATCTTTGAACCTTGGTCGAGGGGCTCTATTTATAGCCCTGGGGGCGCCCGAAACGTCCGGGGCGCCCCTCTGCGTGGCTGCCGATCCGCAGCCCTCTCGGTCAAGCACTTGATCTCTTTATCTTCGGGATCACCTTTGACTGGGGTGCCCGACGCGCGCGGGGCGCCCGCTTTGACTGGTCAAAGCCATATCTCCTTGGCTTCGCGAGGGTGAGCTTCGGCAGTGAGGTGGCACAGGGGGCGCCCGAGACATGCGGGGCGCCCGACCCGCGCGGCTGTCGGGGCGTTTACCTCTCTGCTGACTTTGGGTTGACTCTGGGGCGCCCGACACATCCGGGGCGCCCTGCTCAGCTACGGCCTCACTCCTTTGAGGCTCTCTGAGCTGCAGAATCATAGTCCTTTGGTCCTGCATCCAGGGTTAGTCCAAAACAAGGCTAGCACAATTTTATATGGACTAAAATAAGATACAATTCTAAGTTAATTAGATCCTGTCTCCCAGACCAGGATCTAACCAGGACTCAACTTAGATCACCTAAATGGGTCTAAGTTGGACCGCGCCTAAAGTCCAAGATTGGACTCGTCCTCACTGGGTCGCTCCTCCAGTGACTTACCTTACTTACCCATTGTGCAGCTCTGCTTGACTTCTTGACCCTACCAGGACTTCCTGCCAAGGCTCAACCACCTTGGTCTTCCTGCCAAGTCTCAACCAACTTGGTCTTCAGCCAGTTGTCAGGTCCCGCGGACCCAACTGGACTTTCCGCCAGGACTCAACCATCCTGGACTTCAGCCTGGTGTCTGGTCCTAAGTCTTTCAATTCTGCACACTTGGTAAAGAGGTTAAACACACACAACCCTAACTTTAACCACTTTGTCATACATCAAAACCCGAGTTTGACCGTCAGTGCAAACTGCACCAACAATCTCCCCCTTTTTGATGTAATGACAACCTAGGTTAAAGTTAGAGAAAAACTAGCAGATACATGCAAGTAAATAAGCATGAAGGTACATGGTGCAAAAATTAAGTAGCAAACAGAATTAAGTAGCACACAGAATTAAGTAGCAAACAGAATTTTCTAAGCTTTAACCCTACTCTCCCCCTTTGTCATTCATCAAAAAACATACTTATATTAAGTTACGGAGAGTCGGATTCAAAGTTAAGTGATAGGGAGTACTAGACTTAGGCAAAATAGATTAAGTAAGATAAAATAGCCTAAGTGAAAAAAAACTCCCCCTAAATTAATTTTTCAAAACTAACAGATAGTTTTCAACAACATTATTTTTAAATGAATTTGAAATATTTTCAAAGTTTAAAAAGGAGATATGCAAGACTCAAAAATACGGATTGTTCAATGTTAAATAGGAATTGCAAGGAACTATTTATTTTGCAAAAGTATTTTGACCTCAACTCCCCCTGGACCAAGTAATGATTGTGGTCCCTTTTCATATGTCTAACTCTAGTTACTGACTAACTATCTAGATGATAGTAGTGTTCACTGAGTTAGTCAAGTCAAGTAATAATGTCTAGCTCAGCTTTTAAGGCAAGACTACTTGACATGATCACTGTAACGTTGGTATTTTACGCCCAGACTTATTGTGATGCCACTGACTTTAAGCATTCGGAAGTCCAGGCAGAGTCCTATGCATCTCACAACCGTTCTATGTTTTTGCAAGCACAAACAAGTTAATCTTAATGTGTTTTGTGAGATGCGGCTACCTAAAACTATAGGTTCATGCAATTCTAGGGGTCAAGCTTAGGCTAAGTCTGCCAGTTTTGAAAATCAAATTTTTAAATACAATAGAGTTCTTGAAAATCAAGTTTGAAAGTCCGTGTTTAACTTTAATTTTGAAAAGCAATAAACTTTTTGAAAAACCAGTTTTAAAAAAAATTCATGTTTTTAAAACCAACATTCAACTTAAGTTTATCAGGTCATTCCTAGTCTATAACACACATTCCTATTAACCTTCTTAAGTTGCTAAATTCAGATTCAGGAAGTGGTTTGGTAAATATATCAGCTAGGTTAGACTTAGATTCAACATGGTTAAGTTCAATTTCTCCTTTATTTACATGATCTCTGACAAAATGGTGTTTGATTTCTATATGTTTGGTCCTAGAGTGGTGGATTGGGTTTTTGGTTAAATTGATTGAACTTAGGTTATCTATATAAATTTTGACTTTCTTAAAATCTAAGTTAAAATCTTTTAAGGTATGCATCATCCAGAGTAGTTGGGCTACACATTCACCCATTGCTATATACTCAGCTTCAGTGGTGGATAGGGCAACACAATGTTGTTTTCTACTGAACCAACTAACTAGTGAGGGTCCTAGAAGTTGGCATCCACCGCTGGTACTTTTTCTGTCTAACTTACAGCCAGCATAATCTGAGTCAGAAAATCCAATAAGTTCAAACTGGGCTGTTCTAGGGTACCAAATACCTAAATTTTTTGTCCTTTGAGATACCTAAATATCCTTTTAACTAGGGTTAGATGTGATTCTTTAGCACATGTTTGATACCTAGCACACATACTAACTGCAAAGAGAATATCAGGTCGACTTGCAGTTAGTAAAGTAAGCTATCTATAGCACTTCTATAATATTGAGGTCAACAGGTTTGCCATTTGTGTCACTATCTATAGTTTGATTGGTAGCCATAGGTGTCTTAATTTCTTAGCACTATCCATTCCAAATTTTCTAAGTAATTCTTTAGTGTATTTTGTTGATAGACAAAAGTACCCTCACTAGTCTGTTTTATTTGTAGCCCTAAGAAGAAAGTTAGTTGACCTACTAAACTCATTTCAAATTCAGTTTCCATTATCTTTGTGAATTCTTGTAAAAAGTCTGAGTTGGTTGAGCCAAATACCATATCATCTACATATACTTGGGCTACAAAAATATCATTTTTAGGGTTTTGACAAATAGTGTTGGGTCAATTTTGCCTTGGTTAAAACCTTTTGAAACTAAGTAGTTAGATAGTCTTTTCATACCAGGCCCTAGGTGTTTGCTTAAGTCCATATAGGGCTTTCTTAAGTCTAAAGACATAGTCAGGGTGTTCTAAGCTTTCAAAACCAGGAGGGTTGACCTACATAAACCTCTTCTTTAATTAGGCCATTTAGGAAGGCTGACTTAACATCCATTTGATAGAGCTTAAATCCCTTATGGGCTGCATAACTTAAGAGCATTCTTATGGATTCAAGTCTGGCTACAGGGGCATAGGTTTCATCATAATCAAGACCTTCTACTTGGCTAAACCCCTTAGCTACTAGCCTAGCCTTATTCCTAACTGTTCTCCTTGTTCGTTAAGTTTATTCCTAAAGACCCATTTAGTTTCAATAAATTTCTTGCCTTTAGGTAGGGGTACTA
>JAGFNQ010009314.1:0-38845 GCA_024364735.1 Boesenbergia rotunda | reverse complement strand
GGATAATTGTTATTTCGTTCCTTCGTTAATAAAGAACATTGTATCTATTTCATGTTTGAATGAAAAGGGTTATCATTTAACTTTTAGTAACAATTGTTGTTACATAACTTTAAATGGCGTTCTTTATGGGAATGAAACTTTGTGCAATGGTATCTACACGTTAGATTATCCAGTGACGTTTTCATATCGAAGTTAGCAACAAACGTGCTAGAATAGATAATCGAATAGACTCCTACACGTGCACTGTCGTCTTGGCCATGTATGTAAGAAACGCATGACCAAATACACCGATGTGGAATTTTGGAATCATTTGAACCCGATTCATTTGATACATGCGAATCATGCTTAAAGGCAAATGACCAAATTACCCTTTTCCGAAAAATGTAATCCAGTGGGAGAATTGCTTGTCTAATACATACTGATGTATGTGGACCAATGTCAACTCTTGCACAAGGAGCTATAGCTACTTCATCACCTTTATCGATGATCACTCACGATTCGGGTAAGTGTTTTGATGAAATACAAATCTGAAGCTTTGAGAAATTCAAAGATTCAGAAATGAAGTAGAGAAACAGCTTGGCAAAAGTATTAAGATACTTCGATCCGATCGGGGTGGTGAATACTTAAGTCAAGAGTTTCAAGATTATCTTAGGGACAATGGGATATTGTCCCAATGGACTCCGCCGTATACACCACAGCATAATGGTGTATCTGAGAGGCGCAACCGAACCTTGATGGACATGGTTAGGCCGATGATGAATCATGCAACTCTTCCAAAATCCTTTTGGAGCTATGCACTAAAGACAGTTGTTTACTTGCTAAACAGAGTCCCGACCAAGGTAGTCTCTACTACTCCATATGAGACATGGAATAGTAAGAAACCTCACTTAACTCACCTTAAGATATGGGGTTGTCCTGCTTATGTGAAGCGGACTGTATCAGACAAATTGGATGCTAAGTCTGATAAATGTCTATTTATTGGATACCCTAAGGAAACGAAGGGTTACCAATTCTATCATCCCTTGGAACAAAAGGTGTTTGTTTCAAGGCATGCTGTATTTCTGGAAAAAGAATTTCTTTTACAAGAAAACAGTGGGAGTGGCATTGAACTTGATGAAGTTCAAGAAACTCCAATAGACATTACAGAGACACCTAGTCTAGACCCACAACCAATAACTCATAATGATGAGCTATCAGTTGAACCTAAAACAACACCACCTCTTCGTAGGTCTGATAGGACACGCAATATTCCAGAGAGATACGGATTTCTCATAAGTGAATCGAACGACGTGTTACTCATAAGCGATGACGAACCTATCAGTTATGAAGATGTTCTGAAAAATTCAGAAAGGGACAAATGGCTAGAAGCCATGAAGTCGGAAATGGATTCCATGTACGAAAATCAAGTATGGGACTTGGTTAACCCACCTGAAGGGATTAAACTTATAGGGTGCAAGTGGGTTTTCAAGAAGAAAACCGACATGGAAGGTAATGTTGTTACCTTTAAGGCTAGATTAGTGGCAAAAGGATATCGTCAGAAACAAGGAATTGATTATAACGAAACCTATTCACCAGTAGCTATGCTTAAATCCATTCGGATGCTCCTAGCCATAGCAGCTCATTATGATTATGAGATATGACAAATGGATGTGAAAACAGCTTTCCTTAATAGAAACCTACTTGAGGATGTATACATGATACAACCTGAAGGTTTCACATCGGTTGATAAAACTAAAGTATGCAAGCTTCGACGATCCATATATGGACTGAAGCAAGCATCAAGGAGCTGGAACATCCATTTTGATGAGACAATCAAAGAGTTTGATTTCTCACAAAATCCTGACGAACCTTGTGTGTACAAGAAGGTTAGTGGGAGTGCAGTCGTATTCCTAGTATTATATGTCGATGACATATTACTTATAGGAAACGATATATCAGTCTTACAAACAGTTAAAATTTGGTTGTCCAAAACATTCTCCATGAAAGACCTGGGAGAAGCAACCTATATCCTTGGGATTAGAATCTATAGAGATAGATCAAAACGGTTGCTTGGTCTTTCGCAGTCTACATATATAGACCGAGTGCTAAAAAGGTTTAGCATGTCGGAATCCAAGAAAGGATACCTTCCCATCAGGCATGGGATCAACCTTTCAAAGTCTATGTGTCCGCGCACAGAAGACGAGAGGATTTGCATGAATAAGATTCCTTATGCATCCGCGATAGGATCTATCATGTATGCTATGTTATATACAAGGCCCGATGTATCGTATGCTCTGAGTGTCACAAGCAGATACTAGTCGGATCCAGGAATGGATCATTGGGCGGCTGTCAAGACAATCCCTAAGTACTTAAGAAGAACTAAGGATGTGTTCCTAATATATGGAGAAGGAGATATGGTAATACGTGGGTATACAGATGCCAGTTTCCAGACAGATAAGGATGACTCCAAATCGCAGTCTGGATACGTATTTACTTTGAATGGAGGCGCAGTAAGTCGGAAAAGTTTCAAACAAGACACCGTAGCGGATTCCACCACGGAAGCGGAATATATCGGAGCTTCGGAAGTAGCAAAGGAAGCAGTCTGGATCAAGAAGTTTGTCTCCGAACTTGGTGTGGTTCCAACCATTGATGAAGCAGTACCGGTTTACTGCGACAACAATGGAGCAATTGCACAAGCAAAGGAACCAAGGTCTCATCAGCGATCCAAACACGTGCTTCACCGCTATCATCTGATCAGAGAGATTATAAGTAGGAATGATATACAAATTGAGAAAATTTCCACTAAAAGGAATTTAGCGGATCCTTTAACTAAGGCCTTGCCTCATAACAAGTTTGAGGGTTATGTTAGAGCCTGTGGTATTGGATACCGTAGCGATTGGCATTAGGCCAAGTGGGAGTTTGTTAGTGATATGAGAGAAGTGTCCTAAGGCAATCGCCTTATGATTGTAAACATTTATTTTAATAAATGAAAATTCACTATTTGAGTATACATATTTGTGTATTTGATTGGGATCTTAAACTCATCTACTGAATCACTGCAATACAATTCACAACATAAGAGAATTTGTGATGGGATCATAACTAGTGATTATCTCTACATGTGCAATTGTGAAGTATTGAAAATATCCCTAGTCGATGAATTGATAAAAACGGACACTATCAATTCTGTTGAGACAAGCATGGGTTATTCTCTAATCAGCTGATTCTCACTAGCTGGTGACATTGGGATGTCCGGAGATAAACATGGATGCTAGTTAAGGGAACTAGTTCATTGGAGTGACTGACTGTAAAACTTCACATGGTAGTCTATACATAGACAGGTCAGTGAAGTTCTTACCGCAGCTTAAGTGCGATGTTCCTTTGACTTGCGGTGTTCAAGTCATCTTGGTCATGGAGACTTATACTTTAACATCTTAAGCAAGCATCTCCAAGGAGGTGTGGACCCAGGATGGTTGGGTATAAGCCGAAATGCCCGAAGATGTTTGAACAACCTACAAAGGATTCACCACTCCTTGCGAGGAGATGTATACCCAGGCCTATCGTCGGATTGTTATTCAAAGCCTCTGGCCGGAGCATGTCACGTTTAGAGTATAAGTCTCTTAAATACATGAGAGTAATTAGAAATCCAAAGGACGAGAAAGACACTACTTGGGCTAGGTGTGACGTAGTCAGCCTAGTGGGGACTGACACACACAGACCATGTCCTGAACCAAGTAGGTATGAGATGGTGAAGGGAATGAGGCACGATTCATTAGAGCTGCTGAAGGGTTTCAGAATAATTTCTGAGGTCAACCGTTGATCTTTCGATTAATTGGGGATCATGATGTACTACTAGGTGCCACTCATGATCGTTCTATAATTGATAAATTATAGACGACCAACATAAATCGAAAGCCTATTTAGTCACACGCACTACGTGTAATCCGAGGGATTTAAAACGAGTTGAAAATGGATTTTCCGATCAAGAGAAATAAGTCGAATCTGAATTAATCAGAGGCGCAACGGAAGCTAAAAATGGCTAAGTCTTTTGAAGGCTTATTGGGCGAATTAAATGAGTTTAATTCGCGATGGCTTTGGTTTGGTGTGGCCGGCCAAAGAGGGTGCCCACCCTCTTTGGTTTGGCCGGCCACAACAAAGGGGAGAAACCAATTAATTTGGTTTAATTAATAAAATAAATCTAGCGCGATTTGTTTTATAAATTATGGATAAATAAATTTGTATAAAGAAATTTATATAAAGAAGTTTATACAAATTTATTCTTTTTATGGAAATTAAAATGATCCATGGAATGGTTTATTTTAATTTTATAAAATCAATTATGAATTGATTTTTCTATAATAAGAAAACTTATAAATTTCTTGTAAAATTTATTCCATAATAAAAGGAGAGGTGTATTTGTTTTATTATAAAGTTAGTTATAATAAAACTTGGCTTAAACGGAATAATTCATAAGAAAATTTATAGGATAAATTTCTTATGAAAATTCCGTTAAGAGGGAGACTTGGCAAGGGAGAGGCTACTATATAAAGGAACCAAAGGCAAGCCTTGAATTCCCAATTGAGTTATCAAGAGATTAATTCTCTCCCTCTCTCTTAATCTCTCCCTCTCCTTCTCCTTTCCTCCTAGGGCCGGCGCCCCCTTTGCTCACCCTAGGGCCGGCGTCCACTCCACCTAGGGCCGGCGCACCACCCTCCCCTTCCTAGGGTTGGCGTGAGCAACATCCACCAAGGAGGAGCCAAAGAAGAAGAAGAAGAAGCGGATCGCAACTCCTTCCTTCCCGGAATTTAGATTCCGTTTCTTGGTGGTTAGTTTCCTTTCTTCTCTCTTGATCTTCTAGTTGTGCCTTTAGAGAATCTAGTATTTCTTGTCGGCACAAAACTCGTGACTTTGCGAAGTCATCCTGAAGAGAACTCGGCGTGGACGCGAATAGAGGCGGAGCTTCCAAGGGACGCTACGGTTGGATCTCGTCCCTTTCTTCGAGTTACGCGAGGTACAAAGTAAATTAGTTTACTTTTTCTGCAAAATTTTAATTTATGATCATGTCCACACATCATAAGGTTGCATGCTAGATACGTGGTTAAAAATAATTTAAGAAATGATTTTATGCTAATTCTTCCGCTGCACGTAAATATTTTAAAAATTTACGAACTCGTATCCTTGTCAATATGCACCCGGTCCCAACACCTAGGTCTCGGGTCATGACATCAACTAAGAATTGAAAATGATAATTTGATAGAATAGTCAGAAAATTTAGAAAATACTCATGCATACTTAAATTCAAAAGTCTCGCAAAAATTAGAGTTAAATATTATAGGGGGCTTAATTGGTATTTGAGCAACTATAGGGGTCAAATCATAAAAGTATACAAAAATTATATTCCGCCCAAATTTTTGATAAATCCTATCGGTAAAGATTTATATTAGATCCCCAAATATGTTTTAAACTATTAGATTTTTTTTATGCATGTCTAGTAGTTAAGAATGAATAAATTACTATTAAAATTTCAAAGTTACTTGAAAAATCTATTTGACAAGTCTAATTTTTTTATTTTTGGGATTTACATGTTGAACATAAATTTCATTAAGGGGGGGGGGGGGGGGGGGGGGCGAGTACTTTAGATATTTTTCAAATTTTTTTGGAAAATTTTATCAAACATTCCGTATTTTTTGTGTGATTAAAGGGGGAGAAGTATTGGGGTTAAGTTAAGGGGGAGGTCTTCATTGCAATATTAAAATATTATTTATGCTAAGTTGCATATTTAGTTTTTATTATTTTTATAAAAGAATGTTATTTTATGTGTTTTTTTACCCTAACATAACTCAAGTTGATGCACATCAAAAAATGAGAGATTGCAAGTACTTTGGGTCGGTTTTAATGCGATCAACCGAGTCAAGTTAGGTCCTAGTTAGTTTGATCATTGTGTCTAACCGTGTGAGAGCATAGGAGCACAAGAAGTCAAGCAGATGATGTAGTAGATGAGAAGGATGACACGAAAAAGGGAGTCGAAGGGCTTGGTGCATTCAACAGACACAGAGGATGTGAAAGAGTATACCGATGAACGAGAAGGGAGTGCGTGGCGTTTGAGGGACAAGAAGGTGGGGAGGAAGCCTGCCCAAGGAGAAAACTGGAGTTGCATTCGGGTGACCTCAACTTTGTACAGCCTAAAATCATCCAAACGATCGAAAGATAAAGTCAACATCAAATGTTGACTTTGGAGCTGCGAGCCTAAGGTATGAAAGCACCCAAAGTCAAACTGAGTATGCCCTACTTCTTGTTGAAGGCACCGTACTACTACTTGAAGGTGCCCTAAATGCAATAGGTGCAAAGGTTCCCTGGATCAACTGAGGCACCTCCAATGAGTCAAAAGTTATCATTGAGTTATCGTTCAGATAGATAAAACTTTATCCACTTGAGTGTTGGTACCCCGGTTAGTTTTGATGTGATCAACTAGGTTAAGTTAGGTCCTGTGTTTTCTAATCCCTCTACTAAGTGTGCTGGAGCTTAGGTACGGAGGATGTCGAGCGTAAGATGTAATGAATGAGAAGGATTGTGCGGGGAAGTGAGCCGACGGGCTCGGCGCAATCCGAGGGACGTGGAAGATGTGAAAGAGTATGCCGGTGGATTGAGAAGGGCGTGCGCGACGTCCGAGGAACGGGAAGCTGGGAGGAAGCACGCTCGAGAGGCAAAAGGACGGAGTCAAGTTCGGGTGAGCCTAACTCCCGTTGACCAGAAATCACCCAGAAGTCGAAGAACCAAAAAGCTCTCGATAAAGAGGAGATTTATTTGTTGCTAAATGGATTCAAACCCGAAACCTCAGGCAACACATGACTCCATACTTACCACTTGGGTTGCAGGCGAATACAATAAATTGGAGATCACAACAGTAAAGTCTTGGACAGAAGATAAAGTTTTAATTAAACATTATCTCTTAAAGGATCTAATGGATGCAGTTTAATCCCATCCATGATCAACCGTCTAGATTACATCCATGGATCAACTGTTAGTGATATGAGAAAAGTGTCCTAAGGCAATCGCCTTATGATTGTAATCATTTATTTTAATAAATGAATATTCACTATTTGAGTATACATGTTTATGTATTTGATTGAGATCTTAAACTCATTTACTGAATGTCCGCAATACAATTCACAGCATGAGAGAATTTGTGATGAATTCACAACTAATTATTATCTCTACATGTGCAATTGTGAAGTATTGAAATTGTCCCTAGTCGATGAATTGATAAATACAGACAGTATCAATTCTGTTGAGACTAGCATGGGTTATTCTCTAATCAGCTGATTCTCACTGGCTGGTGACATTGGGATGTCCGGAGATAATCATGAATGCTAGTTAAGGGAACTAGTTCATTGGAGTGACTGGCTGTAAAACTTCATATGGTAGTCTACATATATATATGTCAATGAAGTTCTTACTGCAGTTTAAGTGCGATGTTCCTTTGACTTGCGGTGTTCAAGTCATCTTGGTCATGGAGACTTATACTTTGACATCTTAAGCAAGCATCTCCAAGGAGGTGTGGACCCAGGATGATTGGGTATAAGCCGAAGTGCCCGAAGATGTTTGAACAGCCTACAAAGGATTCACCACTCCTTGCGAGGAGATGTATACCCAAGGCCTATCATCGGATTGTTACTCGAAGCCTCTGGCCAGAGCATGACATGTTCAGAGTATGAATCTCTTAAATACATGAGAGTAATTAGAATCCGTAGGATGAGAAAACGTTACTTGGGCTAGGTGTGACGTAGTCAGCCTAGTGGGGACTGACACACATAGACCATGTCCTGAACCAAGTGGGTATAAGATGGTGAAGGGAATGAGGCACGATTCATTATAGCTGCTGAAGGGTTTCAGAATTGTTTCTGAGGTCAACCGTTGATCTTTCGATTAATTGGGGATCATGATGTACTACTAGGTGCCACTCATGATCGTTCTATAATTGGTTAATTATAGACGACCAACATAAATCGAAAACCTATTTAGTCACACGCACTACGAGTAATCCGAGGGATTTAAAACGAGTTAAAAATTAGATTTTCCAATCAAGAGAGATTAGGTTTGGTTGAGCCAAACGATAAGTCGAATCTGAATTTTTCAGAGACGCATCGGAAGCGTAAAATGGCTAAGTCTTTTGAAGACTTAATGGATGAATTAAATGAGTTTAATTCATTGGGGCGTGGCCTGGATAGGCCGGCCAAAGAGGGTCCCCACCCTCTTTGCTTGGCCGACCACAACAAAGGGAGGGAACCAAATTGTTTGGTTCAATTTATAAAATAAATCAAGTGTGGTTTGTTTTATAAAATTATGGATGATAAAAAAATTTATATAAAACTTATTTTTCATGGAAATTAAAATGAACCATGGATTGGTTTATTTTATTTTATAAAATCAATCATAGATTGATTTACCATGATAAAGAAATTTATATAAAATTTATTTTTCATGGAAATTAAAATGAACCATGGATTGGTTTATTTTATTTTATAAAATCAATCATGGATTGATTTACCATGATAAAGAAATTTATATAAAGAAATTTATATGATAAATTTCTTATGAAAATTTATTCCATAAGAAAAAGAGACTTGGTTGATTTTTATCATGAATTAAAATATGATTTTAACCATGATATAAAATCAAGACTTGGCATGATGGAATAAGTCATAGAAAATTTATATGATAAATTTCTTATGAAAATTTATTCCATAAGAAAAAGGAGACTTGACGGTTGAGAGGCCACTATATAAAGGACCCAAGGCAAGGCTTGGAATTGATTCGAAATAATCCAAGTATTCTTGCTTGGGCTCTCTCCCTCTCCTCCCTTCTTTCTCTTGGCCGGCCTCTCCCTTCTTCTCCCTTCTTCTTGCCGTGAGCACAAGGAGAAGCACCGAGGCGACGAAGTTCTTCCGTTGAGACGATCTTCCTCTCCGGCCATCATCACCTTGGGATTGGGCGCAAGTCATCTTCCTCCTCCTCGCCGGAATTGTGATTACGACCAACCTTGGTGGTGAGTTTTTCTGATATGATTACTTCTCTCTTGGTTTCTTGTCGCGTTCTCGGAGAATCTAGTAGTTCTCGAGAACACGAGACTCGTGGCTTTGCGAAGTCATCCCGAAGAAAACTCGGCGTGGACGCGAATAGAGGCGGAGCTTCCGAGGGACGCTTACGGTTGGATCTCGTCCCTTTCTTCGAGTTACGCGAGGTAACAAGTAAATTAGTTTACGTTTCTGTAAAATTTTAAATATATGATCATGTCTACACAACATAAGGTTGCATGCTTAGATGTGTGGTTAAATAATTTGAGAAATTATTTATGCTAAACCTTCCGCTGCACGTAATTAATTTTAAAATTACGAACCCGCATCCATGTCAACATGCACCCGGTCCCAACATCAACGACCAAGAGAAAATTCATCAACAATCAACAATCCAAATTTATTCTCTTAGGTTATAAATAGGCTTAGAGTTTTAGCTTTAGAGAGGCAATTAATTCACTTGTAAAATCTCTGAGCGTGCTTTTGTTGTAAGGCTTCTCCGCTATAAGGAGATTTTTTATTGAAGCGTCCACTGCCTTGGAATCAACGTTCTCAGTTGCGACCAAGTTTCTTTTTAAAAGATGAAGCTTTTCGACATATGTTCGAGTCGATATTCACCCCCTCTATCGACGGCATCGATCCTACAAGTGGTATCAAAGCCTGGTAGCTCTACCTACTACGAAGATGGAGAATTATATAATTCTGATAATGAGGAAGTGGAGGAAAAAGAATTTCTTAGAATTAAAGCTACATTTAATAAAGTCTACAAAAATTCAAACAAAGTAAAAGTATTAGATAAACTTGAAGAATTGAATGAAAAAGAAATAGTAGATTATTTAGATATTTTTGAATTAATGAAAATGATGCAACTAGACCCAAAACTATTAACAATTTAATCTTTAATTAATAACTGCAACATTAATTTTTAAATAATTTAAACACTAATTCTTAATAGCTAAAATTCTAATTAAATCTTAAATTCAAATAATTAATTCCTAATTAATTCTTAACAACTTAAATTAATTTTTAAACCTTAATTAATTCTTAATTAATTCCTAAACCTTAATTAATTCTCAACTTTAATAACATCAAATAATTCTTAATAATTTTAACTCTAATTAATCCATAATAATTTTAACTCTAATTAATCCATAGTAATTCTAACTCTAATTAATTCTTAATCATTTAACTCTAATTAATTCTTAACAATTTTAACTCTAAGTAATTAATTCTTAACAATTTTAACTCTAATTAATTAATTCATAACAATTTTTACTCTAATTAATTCCTAACAATTTTTACCCTAATTAATTCTTAATAAGTTTAATCCTACTTAATTCGTAATAATTTTAATCTTAATTAACAATTCAATCCTTAATTCAATAAAATTCACGAACTAAGTTCTAACTAATTACCTTTAGATATGAAACCAAATAAAATCCTAACCAACCGAAACATCCAACTAAATAACAATAAATATGTCAAAGTGGGTTGACATATTTGCGAATTCACACGATATGTTTCAAATCGAGAATTTGATACATTATTTGAAATCTAATAAAATGTTTTGATTTGTTTGACTCATGTATAAATGCCATGTACATGCATTCGTTTATATATATCTGCCATGTCATAAATGCTAGTTTACTTTTCATGCATAATTTAGAACGGTTAGATAGGAAAAAGATTGATTGATACTTGTCTAACATAGTACCAGGGTGGGGTGAGATGATAGTACGTTAGAGAAGTTTGGCCTAACTAAGTGGAACTAGCTGAAGCTACCTCGCCACATCCTAGACTAGTTAGACTAGATTTTTTCAAAGAGTAAAATAAAGGTATTATTTCTTTAAAAGGCTTTGTCTTAGGAAAGGGTTGATGATCCAATAAGGCTATGGCCAAAGAAGACCTCTATGCCTCGCCAAGACCTGGAAGCCAATTATTGAAATATTCTTTTAAATTACAAATTGTTAAAAATTGAATCTAACTCAAGGTCAATCAATCTATAAATTAAATTGAGAAAAATAATTTAAGCATCTCACAATACACCCATAAGGCAACCATGCTTGCTTGTATTGAGACATTTAGAATGGGTAAGATGTTAAGGACTAATTAATTGACAAATATTTTTCAAAATATTTTCAAAATCTTTAGGATATTTTCTTAAAAATATATTTTCAAAATAATGTTTAAACATAATAATATTTTTATGAATTTCATGCTTGCCTGATTGTTTATCTATAAATACGTATTCAAAAATTTATATATCTTTTCGAAATTTGTTTGACCTACGCACATAGACACAAACCTTTTAGGTCAATATTAGAGTCCCTTAAGACACTTAGGTAGAGGTCCTTGTAGTTAATAAGGGTAGCTAGAAGGTGTCAGGTTTAGGGGGAATTTTTTTTTTCAAAATTATGCTTTCAAAATTTATATCTTTTCAAAATGGTCTTAAAAATAATCATCATTTCAAAAATTATTCATTTTGAAAATTCAGATATTTTAAAATGATATATGTTTTAAAAATATCATCATTTCAAAATACATTTTCAAAAAATGTTTCAAAAACTTATTATATCCTTCAAACTATTTTTCAAAAATTATTTCCTTGAAAACTATAATATTATCTCAAAACTTATTTCAAAAATGTGTTAATTGCTCTTTTGATATGGATAAACTCTAAAGACACATAGGAAATATCCTTAATGATGTAGCGACTCAGCCCCTCTAGCCCCATTCAGGTAGCTCTCTAGGCCGGGCCCTATGGTCTTCCCACCCTTGGCAGTGGGTCTTTACCTTCCCCAGATTCGAACCCAAGACCTCCAGGTCAACTACAAAGGTTCCTCGAATCTGGTAGCCAAGTGAGCCCTCAGATGGCTACCAGATTCAAGGAACCTTTGTACTTAACCTAGAGGTCTAGGGATCAAATATGAGGAAGGCAAAAACCCACAGCCAGGGGTGGGAAGACCGTAGGTGTAAAATACGGCTAATTAAAAAACCCAGTAAAATAAATTTTTAGAAAACTTATTTGGACGACTTAGTGTGGTCGGACTAGGGTAAAGGGTTTACGGGTAAACTCTTTAATTACGAGTGTTAATAATCTCACCCTAAAGCTTAAATTGAGGTGGATTAAAGTAAATAAGAGGGTTCCATGGTTAAAAAATCCCTACCCAAAGGGGTTTAGTGTGAAATAGAAAGGAATGAAGGGCTTTTCTGCAAAAAGACCTTCCCTTTTTGGTTTTAAAGCCTTCGGCCGAAACCCCTAGCCGCAGATCCCTCTCCCTCGTGCCCTAGCTGCAGACGCACCCCTCTCTTCCTCATCTCTTCTCGCGTGCCCTAGTCGCCCGCCGACTCCTCTTCTCCCTTCGCTCGCAGCAGCGCACGCCTCTGCCGTCTCCACGCGAAGCCCATCCCCGCCGACGTCGTCGGGCCACCCGATTCCCCTTTGTCGCTGGATCATTGGAGCCCAACTGCCCATTTCCCTTGCCGGATTTGATGCAAGGGTGATGGCTCCCGATTGATCAAACATTAAGTAAGGTGTTGTTCGTTAGGTTATTTTTGATATGATTATGGTGATAGTTGATTCGCTAGATTTGGTTTCTTTAATAGTTTTGGTTTTTGAATCAAAATTGTGTGATGGTTTTGAGTGGTACCTTGGAGTTTAAATTGCAGCTGGGTGGCTATTGAAGAATTGTCAAGGGCAAATCTGAGATGGGTGGGTTGCCTGTGCAATCTCTGATCGGTGGATATGAGAAGGAAATTGACGCCGATGCCATTTCAAGTGAGTTCGGCTATTAGTGTTGATGCTCGGATGCTTGATCTTGCTGATTTGGGTTGAATATTGGATGAATCTACCTGTTTCGGTTTTAGTTTTCTGCTGTGGGTTTGAAATGCTCTAACTATGGACTGATCAGATTGAGGATTTTAATGACAGATTTGTTTTGGAAACTATGTAGATTGTATACTGATTGGATTGGGATATAGCTAGTTCGGTTGTTTGTTGGGGATCGATTCTTGATCTTGATATGGTTTTTGATCAATTCTAAATGGGGTGTTGACCGTGATCCTCACTTGATGTATAGGTGGTTTTGTTGTCTAGGTTTGTTGACTTTCCATGCTGTGAGGTATTGGAATGAAGCTGAGTTATGGTTTGGAGCTTTGTTGGGAGTTTGAAATGGTGTAAGCTGCCTCATGAGTATACTTACCGTGAGCTGCCCGTGAGGTTGAATTCTATTGGTTGTTGGGGTTTGGTTTGGAGTTAAGGTCAGTTGAGTCCCTTCAAATAGGAAGCGGTGTTTTTATTTGGGATGTTATGGTGGAATAAGTTTATTCTGTTTAGCCTTGTTTCTGATTGATCTGTTCTGGGAATTTATCCCTGTTTGGATTATATTATGTCGTTTGATTGGTGGTTCATCTTGGATGAAACGGATATGTGTGTGTGGTTTGATTAGTAGGGATGAATTGATTTCAGATTGGATTGTAGATCTTGGAGTGCAATTTTATTTTGGGATCTAGTCTTTCTATTTGCTTAGCTATGTAAACTCTGTATCATTATATCGTGAGCTACAGTAGGGTGGCTGTGTGAATCAGTGGTATGACTATGATGATAATTAATAGTATATGGTTAATTGAATTGAGTTAATATGTGGCAAAGAGTGATTAAGAATGGTTGGGTTCCTGTGGTTTAGAATGAATTGGGTATGTTTGAGGTTAGCAACTTGATGAATGATGCGCTACACCTAATTGGAATCTAATCGGGGTAATTTGGGATAATTAAGGCTTAATCATTTAATTATGGTTAATTAGATGATACGATGATAATTAGAACGATCCTAATTATTTGAGACAGTTTGTTTAGCTATAAATTACATATTATGGTAGCTAAATATTATGCCTTTGATACAGGGCATTGATTGGATTTAGCATTGCTGATTACTAGACGGGTGGTTCTTTCTGATACGAGCATCTTACGATGGAGGCGGGTACCCCTTGACTTATCTTGTTGATATTGTCATATTATTATGCATAGACTGTTATAGATAGCAGTAAGATTATACGCTATCCCTGTTGATTATGCTTGTTCTGGATACTTGTTGTTTATCCCTGAGTTATTATGCTATTAGTTCCATACAGTCTCAGGTATTGTCATATCTATATGTATGCTTAGATATCGGGATGTATCTCTTGTATTTGACATGAGGGATCTGTAGTTTCCGGCCAGTATACCTTGTAGGTCACCAGTATTTCCTGTTATAGGATTTCAGACTGAGACTTAGTATACTGAGGACTTGGTGAGGGAGGTATGTGTATCTATCATACACCATCTCTGCATTGTTGCATGCTGGCTATTAGCGACTCCCTTGTGGTTGAGCCTATCGTCTTCCGGTACATGATATGCGCACACGACCACTCATGGGTTAGTGGATACCGTAGGATGTGTGCATTTGCCCTGTATTGCTCCGTTCGACCACTATGTGGAGGGTGGTTGCGGGCGTGGTAGCAGCCAGGGATCCCTTCTGGTACTCAGCCACGAGGAGATGAGAGCTAGACTCCCCCATTGCTTGGGGTAGGAGAGTGACCTCCGCCAGCATCCTGTCCACCCGGTCACTCAGGAGCAGTGATGGCAGGGTGCGTACAGGTTGTCACAGCTCTACCCACGCGGACGTCGTGGACGATGATCCTGACTGGGACTAGGGGTGACACATGTCATTGCACCATGTGCATACTTTGCATCGTGCATTGTTTGCTGCACTTGATTTCTGCACTTGTTTGACATGCATATTCTGGAGACTTGTTATCTGATATTATATGTCTATTGGTATTACATTGGTATTTATTACCCTCTTTTCAGGTTAGATGGATTCTGGTATGTATCTAACTCAGTATTTTCAGTACTAGTCTTTCCCTATTGTTGATATGAGACAGTATCAGCGTAGACTTCTATTGTTATTATAACATACTATGCATATTTGCTAGGTATTCGCTGAGTTTATGGACTCACACCATTGCCATATGTTTTTATTTCAAGTTGAGATACTTAGAGTCGCCAGCTGCCAGTCCCTACCCATCGCGACGATAAAGTTTGTTTTGTACTTAGTTGTGTTAATGTTTTCATATTCAGTTATTGGATTTGTATATGTCTTGGGAGTGTTGTTGTGTGCCCTAAGGGGTTTATGTATTTGTTGATTTGTCGTAAGTCGGACCGGTCCGCAGTCAGGTATGATTTACTTAGTTATCTGGTGCTTTTATGTTGCGTTTATATATATTTTGAGGTCTGAGGCCAATTATTATCTGCGTGTGTGTTTGGATAGTGTATGTATGTGTAAATTGTCCGCCGGACAGGGGAGATGCTGTCCGATTTTATATTGGAACAGCGGCTCCTGGGTCTCGGGGCGTGACAATTTATTTTGGTATCAGAGCTCAGGTTGTCGGATACCTTGAGGACTTGTGGATTTTCGGTGTCTATCTGATACCAATTTATTTTTGGTATCAGAACGTAGGTTTGCGATGCCTACTTGTTTTACGAGTCTTTCCGGATTTGTTCGGAGTAGTTTTATCGATGTGGTTGTTTGGGACTTGGCGCGATGGGACTTCTTCAGGCGACAGGTATTTCTTCTCATCTCTTGTATTCCTTATCCTGGTTAGATAGGATTAGAAATTCTCCCATGTTATTGGATTATGTTACTATTCTTGTATTTAGGTATGATTTAGAAATTATCTCGTGTTATTGAATCATGCTACCATTCCTGTATATTTTAGGTATGGTTAGAAATTCTTTTATGTCATTGTATCAGGTTGTTATTCCTGTATATTTATGTATAGTTAGAAATTCTCTCATGTTATTGGATCAATTCACAGTAGCTCATGGAGCTATATGTTTTTCTTATGTTGCGTATATCTGGACAGATAAGCTAGATGTCATGTTTTGAGTACATGATCTGCATTGATGCAATAGGGTAGCAGTAGCTACATATTATTATGATTAGTAGAAGATTGATACAATCTGTTACTTGGGGGCTTTGACCATGGATCACTTGTACTTGGTAGTTGACCTAGAAGGTACATGTTGATAGATGATTTGGGCTAATATAGAAAAGTGTGAAGCTAGTTGCTTGACACGTATGGGTTACTGCTTTTATTTGGTCTGAATAACTAAGAAGGTATTTATGGACTTATGATTGGCGCAAAGGCAAATCACTTACAAGATCAGGTCACCTCTGGTTAGATGTTATCGAGGACGACCTGTGGGGAAATAAAGGAATTGCTTTATGAGTATGTTGAGATACTCCTGAGAGATAGCATGTCTCTATCTCCTTATTATAGAGTAGGACCTTATAGGGTTTTGACAATGGAGTGATGAAATGGACTGTATTTGATTACGAGATGACGGTCGGTGTGACTCGCTAGTTCCTACACTAGTCTATGAGGGATTCTGACTCATAGATTGACTGTATAAGGTTGGATAAACTCGATGATGCATCGGGATATACGACTCGTTAGGGTGCGGAGGATGTGGAGTTAGCTGTATCCTTATCTTCCGGTGAGATATTGGACATTAATCAGGGGGTCAAAGATGTCCACTGGTTCGGTTATTATACTCCCATCGTGGATCTATTAATTCACGGGATGATAAGGTTGTTATCACCGTTGATTTTTTTTGTTGGTGTTGAGAGGTGGGTTGAGATTGACGAATCTCTATGATATGTTGTATTTTGAGGATTTTATTAGTAGGCATGGACCTACCGGATTGTAGGTTTTTGATGGATCATTGGATGGATAAATGATCTTCCAGTGGTTGATTATTTAGGAGGTCTGTTATTGATTGCAGCATATGGTATGACATCTTGGCACAATCTCTAAATTATATGTTATCTTCTGATGGTCTATTAGAGGATATATATACATATATATGATTTGTGATATTTGGAGGACGTTTTTGGCTTGTGGATACTAGAGTGATATTCATGGATTTTACGTTGTACATTTGAGGATTAGAGTATAGACTTGACACTAGTGATCTTAGGATTGAGTTCCTTGGATAGTTGTAATGATTGAATGGTTGTTCGGGTGTATCTGGTTATCGGATGATAACCTCTGGATTGTTAACTCCAGTTGCTCCTTAATAGTGTAACCATAGGGTATCAACCGAAGTGGTTACTCATGATGAGTACAGACATGTTTTGATGTTAGTGGGTGCCGTATGAGGAATGGTGCAAATTTGGGGACCAAATTTTTATTAGTGGGGGAGAATGTAAAATACGGCTAATTAAAAAACCCAGTAAAATAAATTTTTAGAAAACTTATTTGGACGACTTAGTGTGGTCGGACTAGGGTAAAGGGTTTACGGGTAAACTCTTTAATTACGAGTGTTAATAATCTCACCCTAAAGCTTAAATTGAGGTGGATTAAAGTAAATAAGAGGGTTCCATGGTTAAAAAATCCCTACCCAAAGGGGTTTAGTGTGAAATAGAAAGGAATGAAGGGCTTTTCTGCAAAAAGACCTTCCCTTTTTGGGTTTAAAGCCTTCGGCCGAAACCCCTAGCCGCAGATCCCACTCCCTCGTGCCCTAGCCGCAGACGCACCACTCTCTTCCTCATCTCTTCTCGCGTGCCCTAGTCGCCCGCCGACTCCTCTTCTCCCTTCGCTCGCAGCAGCGCACGCCTCTGCCCTCTCCACGCGAAGCCCATCCCTGCCGACGTCGCCGGGCCACCCGATTCCCCTTTGTCGCTGGATCATTGGAGCCCAACTGCCCATTTCCCTTGCCGGATTTGATGCAAGGGTGATGGCTCCCGATTGATCAAACATTAAGTAAGGTGTTGTTCGTTAGGTTATTTTTGATATGATTATGGTGATAGTTGATTCGCTAGATTTGGTTTCTTTAATAGTTTTGGTTTTTGAATCAAAATCGTGTGATGGTTTTGAGTGGTACCTTGGAGTTTAAATTGCAGCTGGGTGGCTATTGAAGAATTGTCAAGGGCAGATCTGAGATGGGTGGGTTGCCTGTGCAATCTCTGATCGCTGGATATGAGAAGGAAATTGACGCCGATGCCATTTCAGGTGAGTTCGGCTATTAGTGTTGATGCTCGGATGCTTGATCTTGCTGATTTGGGTTGAATATTGGATGAATCTGCCTGTTTCGATTTTAGTTTTCTGCTGTGGGTTTGAAATGCTCTAACTATGGACTGATCAGATTGAGGATTTTAATGACAGATTTGTTTTGGAAACTATGTAGATTGTATACTGATTGGATTGGGATTTAGCTAGTTCGGTTGTTTGTTGGGGATCGATTCTTGATCTTGATATGGTTTTTGATCAATTCTAAATGGGGTGTTGACCGTGAACCTCACTTGATGTATAGGTGGTTTCGTTGTCTAGGTTTGTTGACTTTCCATGCTGTGAGGTATTGGAATGAAGCTGAGTTGTGGTTTGGAGCTTTGTTGGGAGTTTGAAATGGTGTAAGCTGCCTCATGAGTATACTTACCATGAGCTGCCCGTGAGGTTGAATTCTATTGGTTGTTGGGGTTTGGTTTGGAGTTAAGGTCAGTTGAGTCCCTTCAAATAGGAAGCGGTGTTTTTATTTGGGATGTTATGGTGGAATAAGTTTATTCTGTTTAGCCTTGTTTCTGATTGATCTGTTCTGGGAATTTATCCCTGTTTGGATTATATTATGTCATTTGATTGGTGGTTCATCTTGGATGAAACGGATATGTGTGTGTGGTTTGATTAGTAGGGATGAATTGATTTCAGATTGGATTGTAGATCTTGGAGTGCAATTTTATTTTGGGATCTAGTCTTTCTATTTGCTTAGTTATGTAAACTCTGTATCATTATGTCGTGAGCTACAGTAGGGTGGCTGTGTGAATCAGTGGTATGACTATGATGATAATTAATAGTATATGGTTAATTGAATTGAGTTAATATGTGGCAAAGAGTGATTAAGAATGGTTAGATTCCTGTGGTTTAGAATGAATTGGGTATGTTTGAGGTTAGCAACTTGATGAATGATGCGCTACACCTAATTGGAACCTAATCGGTGTAATTTGGGATAATTAAGGCTTAATCATCTAATTATAGTTAATTAGATGATACGATGATAATTAGAACGATCCTAATTATTTGAGACAGTTTGTTTAGCTATAAATTACATATTATGGTAGCTAAACATTATGCCTTTGATACAGGGCATTGATTGGATTTAGCATTGCTGATTACTAGATGGGTGGGTCTTTCTGATACGAGCATCTTACGATGGAGGCGGGTACCCCTTGACTTATCTTGTTGATATTGTCATATTGTTATGCATAGACTGTTATAGATAGCAGTAAGATTATACGCTATCCCTGTTGATTATGCTTGTTCTGGATACTTGTAGTTTATCCCTGAGTTATTATGCTGTTAATTCCATACAGTCTCAGGTATTGTCATATCTATATGTATGCTTAGATATCGGGATGTATCTCTTGTATTTGACATGAGGGATCTGTAGTTTCCGGCCAGTATACATTGTAGGTCACCAGTATTTCCTGTTATAGGATTTCAGACTGAGACTTAGTATACTGAGGACTTGGTGAGGGAGGTATGTGTATCTATCATACACCATCTCTGCATTGTTGCATGCCGGCGATCAGCGACTCCCTTGTGGTTGAGCCTATCGTCTTCCGGTACATGATATGCGCACACGGCCACTCATGGGTTAGTGGATACCGTAGGATGTGTGCATTTGCCATGTATTGCTCCGTTCGGCCACTATGTGGAGGGTGGTTGCGGGCGTGGTAGCAGCCAGGGATCCCTTCTCGTACTGAGCCACGAGGAGATGAGAGCTAGACTCCCCCATTGCTTGGGGTAGGAGAGTGACCTCCGCCAGCATCCTGTCCACCCGGTCACTCAGGAGCAGTGATGGCAGGGTGCGTACAGGTTGTCACAGCTCTACCCACGCGGACGTCGTGGACGATGATCCTGACTGGGTCTAGGGGGTGACACATTTCATTGCACCACGTGCATACTTTGCATCGTGCATTGTTTGCTGCACTTGATTTCTGCACTTGTTTGACATGCATATTCTGGAGACTTGTTATCTGATATTATATGTCTATTGGTATTACATTGGTATTTATTACCCTCTTTTCAGGTTAGATGGATTCTGGTATGTATCTACCTCAGTATTTTCAGTACTAGTCTTTCCCTATTGTTGATATGAGACGGTATCAGCGTAGACTTCTATTGTTATTATAACATAATATGCATATCTGCTGGGTATTCGCTAAGTTTATGGACTCACACCGTTGCCATATGTTTTTATTTCAGGTTGAGATACTTGGAGTCGCCAGAAGAGCCCAGCAGCCAGTCCCTACCCATCGCGACGATAAAGTTTGTTTTGTACTTAATTGTGTTAATGTTTTCATATTCAGTTATTGGATTTGTATATGTCTTGGGAGTGTTGCTGTGTGCCCTAAGGGGTTTATGTATTTGTTGATTTGTCGTAAGTCGGACCGGTCCGCAGTCAGGTATGATTTACATAGTTGTCTGGTGCTTTTATGTTGCGTTTATATATATTTTGAGGTCTGAGGCCAATTATTATCTGCATGTGTGTTTGGATAGTGTATGTATGTGTAAATTGTCCACCGGACAGGGGAGATGCTGTCCGATTTTATATTAGAACAGCGGCTCCTGGGTCTCGGGGCATGACAATTGACTACCAGATTCAAGGAACCTTTGTACTTGACTTGGAGGTCTAGGGTTCGAATCTGGGGAAGGCAAAAACCCACTGCCAGGGGTGGGAAGACCGTAGGACCCGACCTAGAGAGCCACCTGAATGGGGCTAGTGGGGTCGAGTCACTACAAATGATCTCTAAGGATTCCTAAGATTGTGTCAGGTTTAGGGGGAGTTCCAGTCAAAAGAAATTGATTCTGTTTTCTGATTTTTTTTTGAAAACTTATTAGATAATTCTTTTCATTTGAATCAAACCCTAAGACTCAGAGGAAGATCACATGTAGTCAACAAGCTTTTTTAAGACTGTGATAGGTTTAGGGGGAGGTCAAATTAAAAGAACTATTAAATATTTCAAAAATATTATGTTTTCATACAGTATATTTTCAAAATCATTTTAAAAACATATTATTCTCTTTTCAAAACACTATCATTTCAAAATCATTTTTTCTAAATCTTAAAAAAGACTTTGTGAAAATCTTTCCATCTTTTGAACAAAGTCTTTAAAAATTCATCTCATCTTGAGTTTGGAAAATTTTCCAGAACACTTAAGAAATTTTTTTTGTAGTTAACAACTGGAAAAGAAACAAAATCAAAAAAATTATTATATTTTCAAAACAAATTTTTTTAAAATATATTCATCCCTAAGACACATAGGAATTTTCTTGTGATCAACAAGATTCCTAGGATTGTTGTCAGTCTTAGGGAAGTTCAATTTATTAACATATATATTTTTCCCCTATTGTTGGTGCAATTAAGTTTTATTTATATAAACCAAGTACGTAGATTTTCTCAAAAAGGGGGAAGAGTTTTGAAATTTTTTCAAAAATTATATATGCATTCAAAAATTTATCCTAAATATTTTCAAAAGGAGGAGAGAAATGATCTTATAAAGGGAAAAAGACTTAAGTTATATATTTTTTTTAAATCTCATTGTCGGTGTAAATTTTTTGTAATTTATTTTTGATGTCTATCAAAGGGGGAGAGAAGGGTTGGAGTTAGATTTTTTTTTCGATTTCTCCCAAAGAATTAAACCGAGATTTAACCCTTAGACCTAATCTAACTTAAGTTATTGTCAAATATCAAAATAGGAGAGATTGTTGGTGCAAGATGCATCAGTGATGTCTTCCTCTAATGTTTCGATGTTTAACAATATACTTAAGTTAGTTATATATGTTAGACATGGTAAGGGTTAGTCAAAGTGATCAAGGGTTAAACCAAACAAGACCTTATGTTTGGTAGAGTTAACCTAGGATTGATCAGGTTGACAAAGGTTTAGGCAAACAATATCTGATGTTTTGCAAAGTCAACCAGATCCCAGGGTTAGTTAAGGTGGTTAGCCAAACAGGACTTGATGTTTGGCAGGATGATCAAACCTAGATTAAATCTGGTTAATATACTGAGGTTTGATCAGTCAGAACAAGGGTTAGCTAAACAGGATATGATGTTTAGCAAAAAACCCAGGGTTGGTCAGTTAGACCAAGGAGTAAGCCAAACAGGACTTGATGTTTGGCAGAAGAGAAGTCTAGTCAGGATTAATATGACTAGCAAAAGAAGTCTTTATCAAGGTAAAGCAAAGTCCTAGTTAACCTAGGCACGAAGTCTTGACCGAGGGTTGGGCAATAAGTCCTAGTCGTGGACTAGGCACGAAGTCCTGACCGAGGGTTGGGCAATAAGTCCTGGTCGTGGACTGGGTACCGAAGAACTGACTGAGGGTTGGGCAATAAGTCCTGGTTGTGAACTGGGCACCGAACTCCTGATCCGGAAGATCGGGCAGAAGCCTTAGCCAGTCGGGAGCTGCAGACAGAAGTAGAGAAGGGTCGACGAACGGACGTCTCGAGTGTTAGATCGATCCGGTTGCTAGAGGGGGGTGAATAGCACTTTTTCGAACTCTTTCTTCCTACACGGTTAGTTGCGCAAGCGAAGTATACAATAAAACAAAACTAACAATGTAAACAATGCTAACAAGAGAGATTTACATGGTATCCACCCCGAAGGGTGACTAATCCAAGAATCCTTCGGTGGATCACTCCCCGGATAACCTCCGGCTAGCCCTTGTCGCTCCTTGTTGGTGGAGAAACCTCGCCACAACACTTCGACAACACCTGAGCACCAAGACTACTGTTTGGCCTTTAACCAAGACCAAACTCGTCAAACCTTTCAGCCAACACGAAGTCCTCTTAAATAGGACTTGGGCTAAAAACCCTCGCCACCAGTCGACTGCCCCTTTACCAGTCAACTGGTGCCAGCCAAACAACAGTCCAATGGCTCGCTGCAACGGCTAGTTTTTGACTTTACCAGTCGACTGCTCCCAGAGCAGTCGACTGGTCCCCAGCCAAAAATATTCTGTGAGTTTCATCAGTCGACTACCTCCCAGGGTAGTCAACAGGTCCACTCACACACCTAAGGCCACCCTTCCCGAGTACATTTCACTCTGCACTCGAGCCCTAGGATTTCCCGAGTACAATCACACAGCACTCGTACCCTCATGACTCAACTGACTCATCACCAGCAACATCGACTATTGCCTTCGCGCCCTCTTCATCTTCGGCTCCCGTCCCTCGGATGCACACAAGCCTCTAGCTTGCCTTCATGCCATCCTTCACGCATGCCTCAAAGTCCGCGCCCCTCATCTCATCGTCTCTGCTCTACCAAGTTCCCTCAGGTGCGCACACAAGCCTCCAGCTTGTCTCCATGCCACCCTTCACCGTATCGAGGTCGTCCAGCTGAATCAATATGTGTAACCTGCACACTCACATACACATATTAAATACACAAGGGTAAACCTAACTTAAACCCTTTGCCCAAACATCAAAACTCATGATCACTCCGGATCACAGATTGCCTCAATAATCTCCCCCTTTTTGATATTTGGCAATACATTTAAGTTAGGGAAAACAAATAATAATAGATTGCAAACATGCTAAACAAACAACTGGACTTATATTGCCAAGACTCCATCTTGGACTTACACCGCCAATGCATATGCAATGCATACATGGATCCTTTCCCAAAGCATCCCACACCTAACCCTCCAACTTAGGAATTTTCCGAAATAGGATTTTTAAAACCTATCCCAAGGCTCTCCACACTTAACCCTCCCAGTTAGGAATTTTTCACACCTAACCCTCCAAGTTAGGACTTTTTCACACCTAACCCTCCAAGTTAGGACTTTTCCACACCTAGCCCTCCAAGTTAGGACTTTTCACCAAAACGGGCTTTTTAAAGCTTCTCCAAAGCTCCCCCTACATTGGACTTACAAAGACTTTTTAAGAACCTCTCCAAGGTCCCCCTTACTCCAAGAATGGAGCAATCATTCTCCCCCTTAATCTTAGGTCCCCCTAAACCTAGGGTTTCATGCAAAGGTGTGTTTGGTTTCCCAAATTAAACCCAACACTTCTCCCCCTTTGTCATACATCAAAAAGACCCCAATAATATCTCAATTATTGGTTCTTTTAATCCCTAATGATCCTAAACACAGTGTACTAGACCCCCATACACTTGTTTTTCATCATTTGGTCACAAGTCAGTTGCTGAATACCCACACCAGCCCTGACCAGTCGACTGCCCCTGTTGGCAGTCGACTGATACTCTGAAATTCAATCTTTCTGGCCAATTTCAGAATTGCGCCAGAAATTCCACAAATCTCCAAAAATTTCTAAATTTTTGGGAGAACAATGTGGTACCTATACCAACTTGGAAAAAAATACATCCAACCATGTATCTATCACCATTCCCAAGTTTGACACAAAACCCAAAAATTTCCTATGAAAATTAAGGCAACTAGGAGGCAACCTCCCCCTTAACCTATGTCTTCTCCCAATTTTCAGTTTACCTATGTGAAGTTCTACCCAACTTAACACCTTGATACCGGTTAAGTTCTACCCAACTTAACACCCTTGTTCTTCTACTTTTGACACTATCTTGCCCCAAGCAACCTTAAACCTAGTGCCAAAAAGAACTCAACAAAATCTTGAAAATTCTAAAGGTTTGCAAGCATATTTGCTAGGATATTCCCTATCCTAGAAAGATATTGTTTCATGAAAGTATCAAATGTACTTGACTTTTGGTACAATTCTCTAATTTCCTTAAAGATGGACATTTTGTATCAATTTTGAACTCAATTCATGATTCCTTGTGTTTGCCAATTCTAACCATTATCAATTTACACAAGGAATTATCCTCAGTTCTTTTCTTTTCCATATGTGTCCTTAATATGATAAAATTCTCCTTCTTCTTATCTCTTAACCATAGATAAATATTCACTTATCAATCTTCCTTGAATTATCCATATGGCCTCATTTCATATAATCACCATTAACCCATGAGGCAAACCTTTGTTCAGGGAGTATAATCAAGGATTTAATTTTAAGGTCATATCCTATTATCCAATATCCATTTCTATTTAACCCTAATGGATCAGTCGGTTGCCCCTGGGGCTGTCGACTGCCAAAACTCACAGAATGTTTCTGGGCTGAGATCAGTTGACTGATACCTATATTTTAGTTTTTCAACCCAATTTTAGAAATGCCTAAATAATTCTACAAATCTCCAAAAAATCTAAAATTTCGTGGGGAGATTTGTGGAGCCAATGTCTACTTGGGAAAAATACGTTTCCAAACAAATGTACTCCGGATCCCAAGATTGGCACGAAATCTAACTTTTCCTAAAGTGTGATTTCTCCTCAATGTTTCTTCTTATCCTTGATCATGTTGGATCAGAGAAAATCGATAGAGGGGGGTGAATATCGATCGAAGAATTTCGTATTAAAAGTTAGAGCGATTGCGCAACGGAAAAACAAAATCAATGCTAACAAGTTTCTTTTACTTGGTTCGGAGCCTAGATCGACTCCTACTCCAAGGCCCACGGTCCTTGACCGTTTACTTTGGGAAATTCTATAATTCACACAAATAAGTACAAGAACAGAATATGAAATTAAGTATAGTACTTTATCAAAATTTATACCGACGATGAAAAAGTAATGAAATCTGAGTCGCGGGTCGTCGTTGGCGCTTGAGACGTGAGCATGAGGCTTTTTGGAGCAAAGCGCTTGGAGAAAACAGTTGGAAGAAGTTGTACTGAAGCCTTGGGGGTGAACCCCCTTATATAGCAGCCATAGGGGCGCCTGTATCGATGGGGGCGCCTGACACGTGGCCTCTCCTGCGAGAATTCCAATCTGCAGGCTCGGTCAGCGCTTATCCCCTTCACTGGGGCACCTGGGCTGATGGGGGCGCCTGTGTTAACACAGGCGCCTAGGCTGACTTGGTCCAGAGGCTTCGTGGTAGTTTGCTTCGATGGTTCTATTTTTCCTTGCACTTGGGGTGTCCGTATCCATCCGAGCGCCTAGCCCAGTGAGGCGCCTCACTCCATTGAGGCGTCTGAGCTGCAGAAACAACGTTCCTTCGTTCCCTGCAACCAAGGTTAGTTACAAAACACAAGAAGCAAATATGTTAGCCATTATTTACAGCCTAAGCTGTCTTGGTTCTAACTTTGGGTCTCCCAAATGGAACCCTAGGTCGAACCGACGCCTACTGCTCCCTCGCACGGGGAACGCGTCCTCACCTACTCCTCTTAGGAGAGTTTACCTTTTGCCAACCGGCTCCTCCGGTTGGACTTTTACCCAATCTTCTCGATCAGGTCTTCATTCCCAGTCCGCGATCAGGACTTCTTGCCCAACTTCCGGTCAGGTCTTCGGTGCCCAGCCCTTTGCCAGGACTTCTTGCCCAGTCATCGACCAGGACTTCTTTGCCCAACTTCCAGTCATGTCTTCTTGCCCAGTCCTTGACCAGGACTTCTTGCCCAGCCCTTTGCCAGGACTTCTTGCCTAGAGTACCTAGGACTTTCCTGCACACCTATTAAACTTGTTAGATCACAATGACACCTTAACTTCTGAACCCTTTGCCATTATCAAAACACAGGTTTGACTTAGGTGCTCCCGGCACCAACAGATCATAGTTCATTTCTATCATTGAATTATATGGTATTCACACATTAAATCCTAATTTTACCCAATATAATCGTATTTTCATCTTTTTCTCCCTAAAATCCCTTTTAATGTGTCAATTCTCTAGGGTTAAGACCCACCTTAGACTTCCAACCCTTTTTGGCACATTTCATCTAATTTTCTAGACTTCCTAGAGACCATTTCGTGAGATCTATTTACCATGGACCCCAAAGGCTCCTAGAGCTCCCCTTGAGCTCTTAGCCCTAGCCACCACCCTAGGTGACTCAATCCATACTAGGTCACACCGGTGAGCCTCCGGTGATTCTTGGCCTACAAATCTGACTTTGGTTAAGTCGTTTTCTTTCCCTTTGAATGTCACCCCTAGCAATTCTTGGACTTCTCCTTCTTGCCATGATTATATGCTTCCCCAGCATATTTCTTTTGCTTGGCATTGGAGACCTTAGACCGGTATCCCAAACCCGATCTATCATAGTTGGGTTTCAAACTTGACCCTTAAATCCAACCTTGAATCTTTCTAGGGTCTTTTCTAATGTATCAAGCCTTGCCCTCAAAGCTTGATTTTCCCTTTCCAAGTTTCTAACCTTAGTGTCCATACGTCCACTTTGGACATCCCTAGACCTACCCATGTTCCTAGGCACATGTCTCCCCTTCTTGGGGTTAATGCCTTGATCCTTAGGTCTAGAGGTCTTAGATTCATGATGCATGCTTTTCTTAGGGTTATGATCTACCTTCTTACTCCTATTCCTATGATTATACTTAAAAATAAGGTTATGCACAAGCAAACAATTTTCATTAATTCTAGCATGTATGGATGAATAATTAACTCTATTTTTATCATTCATGGAGGAGCTCAAATTTGAATTGCATTTTAACTTAGGGTTAGGAATTACCTCCCTTACGCTTGTAGTCTCTCCTTGTTGTGAGCTTCTTCCCTTCTTCTTTCCTCCTTCTCCCATCTTCTTAGATGCTCCATTTTCTTGATTTCACCTTTCTTTGGGCACTTGGTGTGGTAGTGCCCTAGCTCTCCACATGTGAAACATCGAATTTTTCTTCTTTTCTCTTAGGCTTCTCCAATCCTACAACCCACATTAGATTTAAGAGAATTTGAAATAGGTTTAGAGTGTATCTCCTTTTTCTTACCATTTAAACACTTCTCTTTGTAGTGCCCCATTTCATTACACTCAAAGCATGTGATATGGTCCTTTTTCTTTGCTTTCGTGGAGGTGGAGGCTAGGTTGACTTCTTCTTCAATCTTGGATGAGGTGGATGCTTCCTCTTGTTCCGGTATAGATGAGGGTCTCTCCTCCCCCTCAATCCTTGAGCTTGATACCTCCTCTTCTTCTCTTGATGAGGTGGAAGATTTATCACTCAATTTCGCCTCTTCACTTGATGAAATTGACACTTCCTTTTCTTTTTCCTCCTCTTGACCCATTTTACTTGTCTCTTTAGGCTCTTCCATCAATTGATCTTGTGTAGGGTTCTCGTGATAATTTTCCAACTTATCCCACAATTCATAAGCATTCTCATATTTACCTACACCACTTAACACACTATTAGGCAAAAGATTTACCAATATATCAATTACCTTCTTATTTGCCCTAAATTGTTCTTGTTGCTCTTTGTCCCAATATCTAGGACGAAGCTTCTTTCCATGCTTGTCCATTGGAACTTCGAAGGGCTCTTCTATTGCTATCCTACATCCCCACTCCATTCCAAGCCACGTCTTCATTCGCATCCTCCAATAGTCGGGATCATCATGGTCGTAGAGCGGTGGAGTGTAGATGTCATCCCCAAATTTGTCTTCCATTGTTCTTCCCTCTAGCTTTTGCTCTTCTTGGCGGTTATTCCAATCACGAGCGGACCAAGCTCTAATACCACTTGTTAGATCGATCCGGTTGTGTAACGCTCGAAAATTCTCAAACCTAATTTTAGAAATATCCTAGAAGTAATTCTGAATTTATGGATATTTTTATAGAATTTTTCCATGGACAAATAAGGCAAAAATGAATAAAAATAGAATGCGCAGTAAAAAGATTTGAGTGGGGTTTGAATCCTGGACCTGTACCATGAGAAAAGAATAGACTTACCAATTGGGCTAATCTGTTTTCATTGAAATAGACTAGAGGGAAATATAGATAAGGTAAAGTTAGTTAAATTTTTCCATAAGTATAAAAGGGAAACTTAGGGTTTTTATATTCATTCTTTTCCCTCACATCTTCTCACCGCCGACTCCCTCTCTCTCTCTCGAGATTTTTCTTCCTCTTCCCCTCTTCTCTTGCCGCCCAAGACAAAGGGGAAGCAAAAGGAAGGTCTCAAGAGGCCCTATTCTCTACGGGGACCCTCGTAAACGCGAGGAGAACGCCAAGAAGCAAGAAGAACGTTGTAGTTCGACGTTCCCTCAGGAATTTCAGATTTTTATTCGTAAGAAAACCTAGCGTAGAATGTAAGTACCTCTCACCTGCAGTATAAGTAGTTTCGGTTGAGTTTTCGTATGCTTTACTTCCTTGTATGTATGTTTTACGATTAGAAATCGTAAATTATGAACAAACACGTTGTGCTACCCTTCAGTTTTGGGTCAAGAAGCACGTTAGGTGTTTGTTAAATTGTTCAGTTCAGTTAATGCTATAGAAAGCATTAAAGAATAGAAATTCTGGCTTCAGTTTATGATTGGGACCAAGGTCCAACGGGATGGGTGATGGACCCGGATTAGGTGTCATGAATGTGGGTCTCAAATTTAGATAATTATAAAGTTGGAAACTCTTTTTGCAATCAAGAATAAAAGCGTAGTGAAGGGGCCACAGGTCGTATTTTTTCCCAAGAGCTAGTTGAGATAATTTGATTCGAGCTTGAGTTTATGTGTTGTCAAATATTTTTGGATTTCAAATAAGAAATGGGTTTGGTTTAGTAATGAGAAATGAAAACACAATGCAAAGAGAGTAAACTTAACTAAAGGAACTAACCAAGGTAATGACAGCTAAGGAACTTAACCAATAAGAAACCTAATCAGACAATTTCACTTAATCGAATCTAGAAATACAATCTAACATTAGGTGCAAGCTCAATACAAAGCAAATGAATAAGAGAACACTTGATACGCAAGGAATGAAAGAAATCAATGTACCAAAATGATACTAAGTACCAAAGCTATGATTGAAAATTCTGAATTGAAACTAATTACTACCACTTGGAAGACAAGGCTAATAGTGAAGAGCTAATTATGCATTAAAGCTAAAAATTAGAGATGAATGCAGTAAAATTCAGAAATGAAAGCTGAAATGAAGCATCAAACCATATGCAAACTCAAACTAACCAGCTGAAATGAATTGCTCTAATCTACAGTTCAGTAAAAACTTTGAAAAAGAACCACCAATTACTTGGCACAACTTCAGAAGATATCAGCTAACCTGCAGGTATAACACTAACTAGCAGAAATGGAGGACAGACCTTACTAAATGGAGTGCAGAAATGTATCAACAGATATACTGTTGACACTTTTAATTGCAAGCTAAATTTGAATGACTAATCTAGGTGCAGCAAAGCTTCAAAAAGAACTAAGGTTTACTTGGCACGAAATGCAGAAGCTAAAACTGAAAAGCTGTAGAGTTTGAAACTGATACACAGCATGCACTCAAACTGCAGAAATGAAACATACTTCAGAATCGATTCAAATGCAAGAAAACAGATCTAAGTGCAATTACTCACTCACAACTAGCTCTAATTCCAAGAATTAAGCTGGACACAAACTGAATTTGGAATAGCAACAGAATTCAGAAACTAAGCTGGTACGCAAGGGAAAGAAAAGGGAACTGATATGCAACAGATTTTTTTGAACAGAAATTCAGAAACAGATCTAAATTCAGAAACAATTCAACTACAAAACAAACTGATTCGAGTACAATTGATCTCTAATTAAACAATCTAACTAATTCCTTGCAGAATTTAAATCTACTGAGGAAAGAAACAATTCAAAAATTGAACTTAAACATCCGATTCAATTACAGAACAGAGATGAAGTGCTGAAACTGAAATTACAGCTAAAACAAAAAGGAAATGCGATAAGAAACTATGCCTCAACCATTCCTTGTCTCAAGACCTCCTTGTTCGTCACGCAAGGGCAAGAATTAGCTCCAATTCACACTGCCATGAGCCTCAAATAAATTGCTATTCTCTACTTGACTCTACCTTTAATTTGTTTCTGCCCTTCTTAAGTTCCTGAACTGCTTTGTTTCAATTTTCAGCACCATGCAGTCAATTTCAGAGTCCAAGATCATTCAGTTCCTCATTCTTGCACTTCTCGGATTTCTTAACAGCTGTTAGCATTAACTATAAGTGGAGAGTTTAAATTGTTCCACTTGAAATTTCTGCTCAACAAGTTCAATTTCAACCACTTCACTGCAGTTTTTTTTTCTTTCTTCTTCATGTTCTGATTTCATCCACTTGCCTTCATTGAAAATTTGCTCCCCAAGAAGTTGAATTCAGCTTAAAAACATTCGGCAATTCTGTTGAAAACCAGAATTTTTCCCAGATTTCTGCCCAGCTTAAAAACTGCCTTGTATGATATGGTAACCAAATTCTGCCCAGATTTCTTCTGTTGTTTTCAGATCTGTCCAGCTACAATTCAGCATTAAGCACGATGTGTCTGATTTCTAAGCGAAGAGCAGCTACAAGTCCAAAGCATTTTGATCAAACATGCTATCCAAAAAACTTTATTCCTTCAATGGCACAACCTTGTAGCAAGATGTGTTTTCAGATTTTTTTCTGTTCTTCTCTTTTTTTTTCTTTTCAGCCGAATTCACAATGGCACAACCTTGCTTAGATCTTCAACTTATTGCTTGACTTCCTCCGGAATTTGGATTTTGGCACAAAAATTCTTCTTCTTCAACCGAATTGAGCTTGGCACAAAAAATTTTCTTGACATAAAATGCCTCTTCGATACCAAAACACTAGTCACTCCCCCATACTTAAATCTTTGTTCGTCTCGGGCAAAATAACATTAAGAAACATCCCAAACAAACACGTCCATAGAAAAATAGGGTTAAGAGTAGGAAATGAGTAAAGAAAAAAAAGGAATGAACATGATTTTTGCCACAATTGAAATGGAAAGGTAAACAAAGTGATTAGCCTCTATAGATGTGATCGAATCATAGAAATATAGTTTTGATTGAACCTAAGCAAGTTCTAGAGTACAATAACATGTATGTGTCACAAATATAAGGCTAATTCCCACTAGGCAAAAATAATTCATCTCAAGTCCTCAATTAAGAATCTAAAGCAAAGTAGTACTCAAGCATCCAAGATTTCATCCATTATCTCAAACTCTATGTTTTAACAACCAAATTTAATTTATTTTCCAAGAGATTCTAAAATGACATGAAGATAACCTAAAGAGATACATTTATTCCTACTTATGAAGAAAACGTGCCAAAAGAACTAACATGCATTTATTGACAAGGACTCAATTTAAAAGAAAATTCTAATTCTAGAAAGCATGAAAATGAAAAATGAAATAAAAGAAAATACAAGAAAGAACAATCTCCCCTTTATTTCTGGTGGACGGAGTCTGTCAAGCAGTAGCCTCCATCGTGGTAGTGGAGGAGTGTGGGTGGCTGAGAGAATTAGGACTCCCAAGGCTCCCCCTACATTGGACTTACAAAGGCTTTTTAAGAATCTCTCCAAGGTTTCCCTTACGCCAGGAATGGAGAAACAATGCTCCCTCTTCACCAAAGCTCCCCTAGACTTAGGATTGTTGGTGATGAGATGGCTAGAGAGGGGGGGTTGAATATAGCCAATCACTTTTTCTTTGAAGAGTTACCAAGTTTCTGCACTTGAAGTTGTTAGTAGCACAGCGGAAGTATGGAAGACAGAATGTGCAAAAACTAAAACAAAAACCTAATTAGCAAGATCGCTAACAAGGAGATTTTACAAGGTTCGGGGATAACTTGCCCCTACTTCTTGGCGTGCCCTTAAGGTGGGTGATCCCTTGATCGTCGGCAGATCAAGCCCCGGTTAACACCGGATAATTCAGCAACCTCCTTCTCGGTGGAGAAACCTCTCCACAGTGTGTTTCAAACAAGGATATAGTTTAAGCACAAAGAAACAACAAGAAGGATCTTACTCAAACACTTAGCAAGGACAAGAACACAGCAAGCTTCCCTGAGCTCCACCCATTGGCGATCTCACGCAAGAACCCTCTTCGTGTCTTCCCACTGTCGGACTCCAAGCTCCTTGTTCCCTCCTTCAAGGCTCAAGTAAAGGATGATTGCTTTTCGATCGCTTGCTCAGAATGATGGAAACCTCAAGAACAGCAAGCTTGATG
This sequence comes from Boesenbergia rotunda, assembly GCA_024364735.1. Lineage (NCBI taxonomy): Eukaryota > Viridiplantae > Streptophyta > Magnoliopsida > Zingiberales > Zingiberaceae > Boesenbergia > Boesenbergia rotunda. The sequence goes on along the minus strand of JAGFNQ010009314.1, from coordinate 5,807 downwards.
TGGAGAACTCAAAGCGCAGGAACTCAAGAACAGAACACAAGAACTCTGCTTCACCGAAGTTGTGTCTCGTTCCTTTTGTTTCTCCACTAAGCACCAAGTGACCTCATCTCCAGCAGCCTCCAGCTGCCTCACTGCCAACGCCAGCTACACTAAACCCTTACTGAACTTCCTGAGCTCCCTCAGCCAAGCTTCAGTCAGCGGCTTCAGTCCTGCAGCTCCAGCCATTGCACCCGGAGTTGAGAAATGGACAAACCTGCTCCAAGGAAAGCCCTCTTTGACTTCTCCTTGAGTGTTTGAATCCTCCCCTGTCACCTGCAGCTTAATCAGACTATTAGAGCAGCAAATCATGCAGTAAATCAAATATCAGAGGTAAGTGGCAGCAAATATCAGATGTTCAGACGCGATCAGAGCGTCTGACAGTGCAATTTGAATTAAAGTGATCGGTCACCCGACCGATCAGAGAGCCTCCTGATCGGTCACCAGACCGATCAGGCTGGTTCCAGACCGATCAGGATACGTCCTGATCGATCCCCAACGCTCAATCAGAAATCGCGATGTCTTTGAGATTCTCCTGGACCGATCACCAGACCGATCCCAAGTCGTGGATCGTTCACCGGACCGATCCACCCTTATATCGGGTGATTTCTGAGTTTCGCAGGCCAAGCCTTCTGATCGGTCTACTGACCGATCAGAGTGTCACCTGATCGGTCAACAGTCCGATCATGTCATCACCAGACCGATCAGGAACCGTCCTGATCGATCTTAGTGAGAAGCCCGCGAAGCTGGATCGTTCACCAGAACGATCTGCACAGTGATCCTGATCGGTCATCAGACCGATCAGGAGCAGTTCAGCAAGGGAACTCAACCTCATTGCTCGCTCCCTGATCGGTCACCAGACCGATCAGGAGCCAGTCAATGGGTGAAACGCATACTCCCTGACCGGTCACCAGATTGATCAGGAGCAGCACAGTAGGTTCCCAACCTCACTGTGTGCTCCCTGATCGGTCACCCGACCGATCAGTCATCGCTGGATCAGTCACCAGACTGATCCACGAAGGAGCAGCGTGCCAGAATCCCTGATCGATCACCAGACCGATCCAGGGACTCAAACTCAGCCCTCCAAGCTAAGTTTCCATCCACCTTAGCCCTCCAAGCTAAGAATTTTCCATCTAACTCTCCAAGTTGGGAATTTGCACCTAACCCTCCAAGTTAGGACTTTTCACCTAGCCCTCCAAGCTAGGACTTTTCACCTAGTCCTCCAAGCTAGGACTTTTCACCCAACCCTTCCGAGTTAGAACTTCATCCAACCTAGCCCTCCAAGCTAGGCACCTGACCCTCCAAGCCAGGACTTTTTCACTTAATTCTCCAGGATGGGAATTTGCACCTAACCCTCCAAGTTAGGACTTTTTACCTAGCCCTCCAAGCTAGGACTTTTCACCCAACCCTTCCGAATCAGGACTTTTCCAACACCTAGCCCTCCAAGCTAGGATTTTTCACACCCAACCCTCCAGGTTAGGATTTTTCCAACACCTAGCCCTCCAGGCTAGAATCCTCCATATCATGCCTAATCCTCGATCAGGACTTAATCATAATCATCATCATCATCAACCTAAACTAAAATTGTTGTCAACACCAAAACACCAATCAGGGCCAGACTGCATCAACAAGGATTTCTTGCAAAGGTGTGTTTGGTTTCCCAAATTAAACCCAACACTTCTTCCCCTTTGCCATACATCGAAAAGACCCCAAAAATATCCCAATCATTGGATCTTTTAACCCCTAATGATCATAAACACAGTATACTAGCCCCTCATACACTTGTTTTACATCATTTGGGCACCTTTCCAGCTGCTGAAACTTAATTCAACCCTGGTCAGTCGACTGCCCCTGGGGGCAGTCGACTGGCACGCTGAAAAAAAGATTTTCAGCTTTCTGAATCCAAATTCAGAAATGCGCCAGAAATTCTATAAACCTCCAAAAATTCTCAAATTTTATGGAGCAGTTTGTGATACCCATACCTACTTGGAAAAAATACATTCAAAAATGTATCTATTATCATTCTCAAGTTTGACATAAAACCCAAAACTAGCTAAAAATTTCAATTGAACCTTGACCCAAAGTCTTAGTTTTGGTCTTCCCTTGATATCAATGCTCATACCAACCCACAATGCATCCCTAGCATTGATTTATATGACATTTACACATCAAAAACCAATTCTCAGGTCATATGACCTCAATGTCATATTTCCACGCATGAACCTCAAAACTACCGTGCCAAACCCTAAGAATTGAGACTCAAGTCCGTCTCCAATTCTTTTGGCATACTCCATGGTCCATCTAGACCTCTAGGAGAACACCTCTCGAGATCCATTCACCATATATCCCAAAGGCTCCTAGAGCTCCCCCTTGAGCTCTTAGCCCTAGCCACCTCCCTAGGTGACTCAACAACCACTAGGTCACACCGGTGTACCTCCGATGACTCTTGGCCTACAAACTTAACCTTCTTAACCTTAGACACTGTGTCTTTGATTAAGTCCTTTTTCTTCCCTTTTGATGGCATTCCCTTGCCATTTTTGGACTTCTCCTTCTTGTTAATGATATGAGAGATGTGTCCTAAGTGTTGGTGCCCCGGTTAGTTTTGATGTGATCCACCAAGTTAGTTAGGTCCTGGTTGGTTTTAATCCCTCTGCTAAGTGTGCAGGAACTTAGGTACGGAGGAAGTCGAGCGTAAGACGCAGCGGTAGAGAAGGATTGTGCGGGGAAGTGAGCCGACGGGTTTGGTACAATCCGAGGGACGCGAAAGCTGCGGAAGAGTACGCCGGTGGAGCGAGAAGGACGTGCGCGGTGTCCGAGGGACGAGAAGCCGGGAGGAAGGACGCTCGAGGGGCGAAAGGCCGAAGTCGGGTTCGGGTGAGCCTAACTCCGGTTGGCCGGAAATCACCCAGAAGACGAAGAATCAAAAAGACTGGTCCAAGCACCCAAAAGAAAAGAGAAAATTATTTGGTGCCAAGAAGATTCGAACCTGTGACCACACTGCTGGATGTCTCCATACTTACCAAATGGGATAAACAGGTGATGTGAATAAGTTGATGTGAGCCGAAGATAAAGTTAATCACCTGCTGCGAATAGAAGCAAAGTTTTAATTAAACTTTATCCTCTAAAGGATAATTTATCTTTAATCAGATCTAAAGACCATGGTTAAAATATATCCATGATCAACCATCAAGATCGAATCTGCAGATCAACAGATAAGAGAAATCCTATCAAAGATCTACGATCTGGATTTATTTTCCTAACGTATAAATAGGCTTGGAGTTTTAGAAGTTAAAGCAATTCATTGAGTTGTAAACTCTCTTTCTCTCTAAGCTTTCTCTGTGCTACAACTGTAAAGGCTTCTCCGCCTTAAGGAGTTTCTGTTTGAGCATCAACTGCCTTGGAAGCAACGACTCTGTTGCAACCAAGTTTATTTCTTTTTAAAGACGAGTGTTAGTGCTTATTTTTCATAAACCGTCTATTCACCCCCCTCTAGCCGGTCGACCCGATCCTACAAGTGGTATCAGAGCGGGTTCGCTTTTGAAGGACTAATCGCCTGAGAAAGCAACAAGACGATGGCCGGCGCGCACATTCATCCACCTAAATTCGAAGGGGATTTCACCGTCTGGAAGAAAAAAATGGAGGTATTTTTTCGTACAGATTTTGATATTCTTTTATCAATAAAATATGGTTTTGTAGTTCCTAAAGATGCGAACGGGGATGAAAAAGAAGAAAGCTTGTGGAATAAGAAGGAGCAGTCGAAATCTGTTGCCAATGGTAAGGCCGAGTTCCACCTCCTAACAGTCTTGCCTACTCAAGAGGTAAACCGGATCGGCAACTACCACTCCGCAAAAGAATTATGGGAGAAGTTCCTAGAACTTCATGAGGGTACCTCTGAAGCCAAATCAGCAAGAAAGGATCTCCTCCGGAACCAGCTGATAAACCTGCAAATGAAGGAAGGAGAAACGGTGGCTGAACTTCATGCCAAAATAAAGGAGCTAATCTCCGGACTCACCCAACTCGGCGAATCGGTAAGTAATCGCGACTCCATTCGATACGCCCTCAACGCCTTCCCAAGGACCCAGGAGTGGAGCTCAATCGTCGACGCTTATTACATCTCCAAAGATTTAGAGGTAAGTACATTAGATGAAATGTTTTCCATTTTCGAATTACACGAATCTCGGTGGGCAGGATCTAGAAAGACGAAGAATCTGGCCCTAAACACAAGGAGAACGGAGAAGGAGTCAGAATCCTCGACGGACGACGAGACAACGCAAATAGTAAGTTCGTTTAAAAGTTATTTTTAAAGCTAATAACTTTTCGAGAATGCAGAAGAAAAGGCGGTCTCCAAAGAAACGAACTATCCGATGCTACAACTGCAATGAGGAGGGACACCTAAAAGATCAGTGTCCCAAAATCAAAAACCAGCCAAAGAAAAAGAAGGCATTAAAGGCCACCTGGGACAAGACCTCGTCGGACGAATCAGAAGTTCAAGAGTACGCGGGACTTGCGCTGATGGCAAGTCATCAAGAGGGGAGCAGTGTTGAAGGGGGAGCGACATCAGAAGAAGGAACCTCGCTTTTCGAAAGCGATCCGGTAAGTGAGGTTTGTTTTCTTCCTCATGATCAATTGTATGCTGGTGTTAAAGCCTTGCTCAAATCTAATTGCAGATTAGAAAAAGAAAATTCTAAATTAAAAAATGAAAATATTGATCTGAAAAATTTAGTTGAGAAATTAGAATGTGATATTGTCTGTTTGCGACACAAGAAAAATAGTTATCCTGAAAAGTTGAATTGGTATTTTAAAAACCATAAAGGCCAATTTAAAAAGGTGCCAAAGAATTACATTTCATCCAAATTTTTAGTTAATCCTGTCGATAGAAATCTATTTTGGATACCAAAATTAATTTTGAATTAGTTTTCTATTACTGCATAATTTTTCTTGCAAAATTAGAAATAGATTAACACATTTTATGATTAAGTTTCTTTTGAAAAAATTTTTTCCCCTAGACTTTCTTACAAAATTCAATTTCTATTTTTACTTGATACAAGAGTATCTTATTTGTTTACTGTGAAATTTTGGAAAATTTTTTCGATAAATTTTGAATTTCTATTATTTTTTTTTGAAAAGTAAACTTTTAACTTTAAAAATAGAAAATTAATTTATTCTGCAAGAACCGATTTTTTTGAGATCTACACATAGTCAATTAAACTTGGTAAATTTTTTTTAAATTTTTTATGAGATTTTTGAATTTTAAAAATATATCTTTGAATTTTTTATTCTGCCACTATATGATTTATTTTTGAATATACAAAATAGATTTTAATTTGGAAATTTTTGTAAAAAGCAATAATTTTATCTTCCACCTGTACAAAAATTTTTAAAATTTTCCAATGGACGAATTAATTTCTATAAATTTTTAATTTAAATTCATATTTTTTAATTTTAAAAAATATTTGAAAATTTTTTATTCAAAAATTGAATTTCGGTGATATGCACTTAATCTATTCACGGCTCCATTTTTGCTTTCCCTATTTTTTGTGCCCCATTTTTGCTGTGATCAAAGGGGGAGAGTAGCTTAAGTTTAGGGGGAGGTTGTGGTTATTGATTGCAATATAGTAGCCTGAAGTTCAGGGGGAGATGATAGTTTTGCATGTCAATATTTTTTCCCATGCTTAACTGCTTAATTTAGTTTTACTAAATTCCTTATTTTTTGGTTTAACCCTAATTGAACTTGGATTGATACACATCAAAAAGGGGAGATTGTTGGTGCC
>JAGFNQ010009313.1:0-42919 GCA_024364735.1 Boesenbergia rotunda | reverse complement strand
AATTTAAACAGAAATACTCAAGTAAACGAAACTAACAAATCTGAAACCAAGAACAGAAATTACAGAAATAGAACTTAACTACAGAAACGAAATTACAGCATAAAGAACTAAAATTAACCAATGAAACTACTCCTCAATCCTTCCTAAGCTCAAATTCTTCTTGGTCGTCAAGCAAGAGCTGGCTTCGAACCCCTAGGCACAGCAAATCAGTGGAAATCAGATTGGATTAGTGAACTCTACTCAAACTGCGCAAGCTGGGAATTTCCAATCCAAACGCTTCGATCTTCGTTTGTGGAGCTGCGATGGTGATTTGGGAACAACCTGAGGTCACTTGAGAACCCCTACAAGTGCCTCAGATCATCGGAAATGGACTGTGGCGAAGATCTCAGTGTTCGGACCACAGAGCCACCGAAACCCTCAGATAACTCTGTCCGGCGCGAATTCGAGCTTAATTCTCCAATCAAACTGACCTCCAAAGCTCCAGAAGATGATCTTGATGAAGAATCGAGGGGTCGCGCCCCGGAAATGGAGAAAATCGACTGGAAAACGAAGAAGAAACGGTGAAGGCTACTGTAGCGGCGGAGACGCGACGAAGAACAGCTGCTGCAAAAATTTCCTTAAGTAATTAGAATTGGACGGCTCAGATTGATTGGAGGAGATCCAACGGTAGATCTTGATCTGATTTAAGCCAAACTTTTATGATGATGATCTGGGGTCAGGATCTGCCTTGTGGTAGCTCGGATCCTCCAGATGTGCAACGGATGGTCCAGATCAACTCAATCAGTGAATGGGCGCTCTAGAGCCCTCCTTGCTTGATCCAACGGTTGATTTAGCTCCGATTGGGATGAAACCTTTAGATCTTGATCATAGAGCTTGATCAACCCTAACCCTAGCTCGGATTGCTTCAGATCGTCCCGGATGGCTCAGATCTAGCCGCTCTTGAATCGGACAGCCCGGATTAATCCAAAACATGATAATTCGATCCGGTTCCACTTCCGACTCAAGTTTGACCCAGTATGCCCTAGGTCCAGGATTCTTCCATGCCTACAAAAATATATCAGAAAATTAGTGGCCAAATAATCCAAAAAATATGTAAATTTGCAATTAAGTCCAAAATAATAGGAAATCCTAAAACCTAGGGTAAAATCACAATTAAGCAATAAAAACATAGGTCAATCATGGATTTTAGCACTTAAAATAATCAATAAAATGGTGCTTATCACACGCCAAGGAGTAGGGGCAAGTTATCCCCGAACCTTGTAAACCCTCATTGTTAGCGATCTTGCTAGTTGTGTTTGCTTGCCTTCGTTTTCTGTTTTTGTTTTCTGCACTGCTTTGTTTCCTTTGTTTCTTCCGCTGTGCTACTGATAAGGTTGAGTGCATAAATTTTGATAAGTGCCAAAGGTCAAAGTGATTGACTATATTCACCTCCCCCCCTCTCTCTAGCCATCCGGGTTCCAACAAGTGGTATCAGAGCTTGGGGCTCTGTTTACGACTTAACATCCAAGAGTTATCAACAAGATGGCGTTGGGAGAAGGCTTCTCCACCACCCGACCTCCATTCTTCGATGGCGCTGATTTCTAATATTGGAGATCGAAGATGGAATATTATTTGAAGATGGATATCAATACTTGGTTCGCGGTGAAGGAGGGATTCACCCCTCCTAAGGATGATGAAGGCAAAGAACTCGAATCATGGCGGTGGACTGCCGAACAAACTCGGAAGAGTGAAGCCGACGCGAAGGCGGTTGTCACTCTACAATGCGGCATGAACAAAGACCAACTCATCAAGGTTGGTCCTTTCACAAGTGCAAAGACTTGTGGAACAAGCTCATCGAACTCCATGAGGGCACCCGAGATTCAAGAATCGCTAAGAGGGACTTGTTCCTCAATCAACTTCAAAATCTCTCCATGAAGAAGAATGAATCGATAAGTGAACTTCATAGCCGGTTCAAGGAAGTCCTAAATGGGCTTCATTCGATTGATGAAAAGGTCGAGAATCGCAACCTTGTGAGGTATGTCTTGAAAGCCTTTCCAAGGAATGCTTTGTGGTCATCCATGGTGGATGCCTACAAAGTTTCCAAGGATCTATCCATTGTAAAGTTAGATGATTTATTTTGTGAGATGGAATTGCATGAAATGGCTAACAAAGGCCCCAAGGAGAAGGGGATTGCTTTAGTTGCAGGGGACCGGTCAAACAAGAAGAAGAAGAAGAAGAAGAAGGAGAAGGAGGTCTCTTCATCTTCATCCTCTTCCGAATCCGAGTCCGATTCCGAAGAAGATGGCAGTGTCTCCTCATCCTCCGAAATGGCGAACCTTATGAGAAGGATGATGAGAAGGGGTTGACGCTTCAAGAGTAGAGGTAACTCTAGTGAAGCTAAACTTGATAAGACTAATGCATCTTGCTTTGAGTGTGGTAGGAAAGGGCATTTCAAGAATGAATGTCCAAAACTTAAAAAGAAGGAGGAGAAATCCAAAAAGAAAGAAGAAAAATCAAAAAGAAGAAGAAGGCCTTGAAGGCCACTTGGGATGAGTCATCCTCTAGCTCATCCGATGAAAAGAAGGAGGAGAAGAGCACAAGGCATGTGACACTCATGGCTCTTGGAGAGGAAAGCAGTGATGAATCTTCAAGTTCCTCAAACGCGGCTTCATCATCCTCGGATGATGAAGAGGTAACTTCTCCCGAGCTTGAAAAGTGTTATAGAGCTATTGCATGCATAACTAGTATGTTGAAAAAGTCAAAGAATAAGGTTAAAGCATTGCAATTAGAAATTGATCAATTGAAATTATCTAGGGAGGATAACATTGATGATTTGCATGTTGAATTGTTAGAGGATGAGATTAAGTCTTTGAAAGTTAAAATTGAAAACATGAAATCCTCTAAGGTTGAGGAAGTCAATGATTTGCATGATGGCTTGCTAGTAGAAGAAAACCGATCATTAAAGAGTGAAGTTGAGAGACTCAAGAATATTCTTGAGAAGTTCTCAACTAGCTCTAAGACCCTAGATATGATCTTGAATGCCCAAAGGGCAGTCTACAATAGGGCCGGTATTGGTTACCGTCCTAAAGAACCATCATTCGTGTCCTTGATGTCTAGGACTGATATGAGACAATCTAGGACACCCAAGGTTCAAAAGAAAGTTGTCAAGGCATGGGTGCCTAAGTCTTGTTTAGTTGATGCTTTAGGTCCCAAGGTTTGGGTACCTAAAACTTCTATTTTTCGAATTGTGTAGGTTATGATTGAGGGGGAGCATCTATCAACTTGGTTCGTTGATAGTGGATGCTCCAAACACATGACCGGGGATAGATCATTGTTTACCACACTTCACAAGAAAAGTAGAGGTAATGTATCATTTGGTAACAATGGTAGTCTTAAGGTCATAGGAATAGGAGACATTCAAATATCCGAATGTCTTAGAATTTCAAATGTCCTTCTAGTCAAGGGGATGAAATTTAATCTCCTAAGTGTCAGTCAATTGTGTGACACGGGTTACACAATTGATTTTCAACCAAGTCAATGTCTAGTTAGACAACATGACACCTTGGACACGGTACTAGTAGGAACAAGAGTAGACAATATTTATCAAGTTTCATTTAAAAGTGCTACTAATGTTTCTGCTAAGTGTTTCATGTCAAAAGAAGAAGAGTCCACCCTTTGGCACCGGAGGCTAGCACATGTGAACATAAAGAATATCCGGAAGTTGGCCAACAAGGGGTTAGTCCGTGGCTTACCAAGCATCAAGTATGAGAAAGATAAATTTTGTGATGCATGTCAAATGGGTAAAGCAAACAAAATCTGCAAATAAAGGTAAAATCGCTGTAAGTACTTCTACTGCATTAGATTTACTTCACATGGATCTATTTGATTGTAATACTATCATATCATTGAATGGAAGTAGATATTGCTTTGTGATCATTGATGATTTCACTAGATATACATGGACTTACTTTTTAAAATATAAGGACCAAACCTTAGATGTTTTCATTTCTTTTTGTAGGATGGTAGAAAATGAAAAATCATTAACTATTAAGACAATAAGAAGTGATCATGGAGGTGAATTTCAAAATCAAAGGTTTTTAGAATTTTGTCAAGATAGGGGTTATAGACATGAGTTCTCTACTCCTAGAACACCACAACAAAATGGTGTTGTAGAGAGGAAGAACCGTGTACTTCAAGAGGCAGCACGAAGCATGCTTAATGAGTACTCACTCCCGAGTTACTTATGGGCTGAAGCTGTAAATACAGCATGCTATGTGCAAAACCGGGTCCTCATTCATAGGTTTTTAGGAAAGACTCCCCATGAACTTTGGTTTGGAAAACCACCTACGGTTAAACACCTTTGGGTGTTTGGTTGTAAGGTGTTCATTCTAAACACCAAGGATCATCTTGGAAAGTTCACTTCGAAGGCTGATGAAGGGATACTAGTCGGGTACTCCCTGGTCAGTAAAGCCTATCGAGTCTACAACAAGAAGTCTAGAATGGATGAAGAGTCTTCTGACGTTGTCTTTGAAGAAATTCCAAAAGTCAATGGTCAACCAGAAGATGAAGTCCAATTTGAACTTAGGAGACTAAGTTTGAATGAGAGTCCAAATATTGTTGATGGTGATGAATCCGATGACGGTGAGCCTAGACAATCCATAGATCAGCCGGATCCTGAGGCTGAACTTGTGTCTAGTGAACCCATTCAAGAAGCACCACCGACACCAAGGCAAACTAGATTAGCCTCTAGTCATCCCCAAGACCAAATTGTTGGAGACATCCATCATGGGGTTAGAACTAGATCATTCTTCCGGAATGAGGCTAATGAAGTTGCCCTAATTTCCGAAATTGAACCTAGAAAAATTAATGAAGCATTAAATGATCCCGATTGGATTATTACAATGCAAGATGAACTAGGTCAATTCGAAAGGAGTTAAGTGCGGGACTTAGTCCCTAGACCTAAGAAGACCACCATCATTGGAACCAAATGGGTCTTCAAGAACAAATTGAACCATAAGGGAGAAATCATTAGAAACAAGGCACGCTTAGTAGCCAAGGGCTATAGTCAAGTTGAAGGCCTTGATTATGATGAAACTTATGCTCTTGTGGCACGATTAGAGTCCATTCGATTGATGCTTGCATTTGCAGCACATCGTGGCTTCAAATTATACCAAATGGATGTCAAATCGACCTTTCTAAATGGTCTAATAAGATAAGAGGTCTACGTCGAACAACCACCGGGGTTTGAGAGTTTCGAATTTCCAAACCACGTGTTCAAGCTCAAAAAGGCACTCTATGGCCTTAAACAAGCACCCCGAGCTTGGTATGAGAGGTTGTCGACATTCCTCATTGAAAAGGGCTTCGTTAGAGGCCAGATAGACCCTACACTATTTCTACGAAGAGATGGTGACAATATTTTTGTAGCCCAAGTATATGTCGATGACATAATTTGTGGCTCAAACAATAGGGGATATTTAAATGAGTTCATTGGGCACATGGAGAGTGAATTTGAAATGAGTCTAGTGGGAGAATTGACTTTCTTCCTTGGACTTGAAATCAAGCAAACTCGCGATGGTATCCATGTGCACCAATCAAAATACACACAAGAAATGCTTCAAAAATTTAACATGAGTGATTCAAAAGAGGTAACCACTCCCATGGCTACAAACACAAGATTAGACAATGACGAGAGTGGTAAACCCGTTGATTTAACTCAATATCGAAGCATGATAGGTAGTTTGCTATACCTCACAGCTAGTCGACCGGATATTCTATTTGCTGTAGGTATGTGCGCTAGGTATTAAGTTTGTGCCAAGGAATCTCATTTAATCGCTATTAAGAGAATTTTGAGATATCTTAAAGGCACAATAGGAGTCGGTCTATGGTACCCCCGTACCGAATCATTTGATTTAATTGGCTATACAGATTCCGACTACGCTGGATGTAAGTTGGACCGGAAGAGCACAAGTGGGGGTTGCCAATTCTTAGGTTCGTCCTTAGTAAGTTGGTCAAGTCGGAAGCAACATTGTGTTGCTCTCTCCACGACCGAGGCAGAGTATATTGCTATGGGAGAGAGCGTAACACAATTGTTGTGGATGATACATACTTTAGAGGACTATGGTTTGAGTTACAAGGGTGTGCAAGTGTTATGTGATAACATTAGCACAATTAACCTAACCAAGAATCCAGTCCATCATTCTAGGACCAAACACATTGAGGTGCGTCACCACTTCATTAGGGATCATGTAGCTAGGGGAGATATTGTACTCTCGCATGTAGAGTCCAAATCAAACCTAGCTGACATTTTCACTAAACCACTCCCCGAAAATGAATTTAATTTCCTAAGATGGGAATTGGGAATGTGTCGCGCTTCATGAATTTCAAATTGCATTCAAACCCTTCATGATTATTTCAAAATTGTTGGGAAACAATTGGGTAACTTTGGGGACATCTCACACAAACTATAAGGTTTAACAAAACGTTTGTGTTTGCTAGATATGGGGTGAGATGTTAGGATCAACTCAATTTCTCAAAATGTCAATGCATCCCTTGAGAAATTAAGTTGACGAGATAATAATCACTTCGGTGACCAAGTATGGGGAAAACCATTGCATAACATATGTGTATATGGCTCCATGATCATACTTGGACATTCCAATCAAGGCAACTTGATTGGAAACCTGAATTTGATACAAACTTAGTTGAAATTGCTTGAATGATTGTTGATTGAGTTTGACTCCATTTGGATGGATCAAAGTGATTGTTGAACCTATAAGGACTTTAGATCCTTGTTCAGGGATCAATTTTAGTCATGAGATCATGTCCAAGTTCGATAAACTTCATCAGATCTCGTTGGAAAATTTTTGAAAATCTGAAACTGAATGTTTCAGATCGTATCAGGGAGTATCAGGAACCCTGATCGGTCACCGGACCGATCAGGCATAAGGCTGATCGGTCCCCGGACCGATCTGGCTCCATCCTGTAACGATCGGTCCACAGACCGATCAGAGGGCATCAGTGACTTTCCGAATTTTGACCAATTACTGAGCAGCCTGGATCGGTCCCCGGACCGATCTGGCACCCTATGGTGATCGGTCCACAGACCGATCAGGGAGCTCACAGGTTTCTCTCCGAACCCTACTGTTCGTGTCCTGATCGATCAGCCGACCGATCAGGAGCGCACCTGATCGGTCACCCGACCGATCAGGCCCAGGTCAGTCCGATCAGGCTATAGCCTGATCGGTCTGGGCGCTATCAGATCGAACGGTGATCCGTTCAGATGCATTAAAGTCTGGTTGGTGGACCGATCCACCAACCGATTAACTCCTACCAAAACCCCTCCTTGCCGAACCCTAGCGCCGAAACCTCCCACTTGCGCCTCTTCATCCTGAGCGGGAGTGTTCCTGCGTCTCCCTCTTTCTCGTGCGTGCGAGTTCTTGCGAAGGTCTCTACGGGCGTCTCCTTGTTCTCTGCAAGTTCTCTACTTGCTCCAAGTTTTCTGCGTCTCTGTCTTGCGCCGAGGGCTTCTCCTGCGCAAGTTCCTCTTCCAGTTTTTGCGATCCTTTCAAACTAACTTCAATGGCACCAAAGTGAGTTTTTGATTTAGTTTCCTTTATTATATGTATATGAAGCTAATCATGGTTTGGTATTTGTTCTTGGTGTGGTGCCGTGACCCTTTTGTATTTGCCGTGACCTTTCTTTCCATACTTCATCATATGATCAAATCTATCCCTCACCTCATTATTGTCCTCCTCTTGATCTAATAATGTCTGCCTTATGATTACTCTTTGTATGATCAACTCTTGAATTTTTGATTCACACTATGTGTATGACCAATTCAAATCTCTAAAAAATCTTCCAAGGACAAGGAAGTTGCTGAGGGCAGTTCGAGGGGGAAAACCCCTTCTTCATCTGCCCCTTCCAGAAGGCCACAACCTTCTTCTAGCTCTTGCTTTCCCAATGCAGCCTATGAACAGGCTTTCCAAGCAAGGACCTTCAAACTATTACCCTGCCTATCCATTGATGTCCCTTTCCTAACTGAGTACTGCCCCTCCGTCATGGAGATCGTCACTTTCTACAATCTGGGTTTCCTTCTTTCCTTGGAAAGAACTATCAATTACGACCTAGTCTCAGAATTCTACAACAATCTACAGCAAGGTCCTCAAGGGGGCTTCGAGTTCACTACTCGAGTCGGCAAGAAGAACCTTGATTTCTCGTATGAGATTTTAGCGGAGTACTTAGGTGGTCGACGATCACCTAACCTCTATTCGATCTATCCCGAGCTCCCTGATCCTCTGCTGGCCCCATTTGCAGATGTTACCCCCGACTCCATCTATCAGCACTTCTTTGGCCATCCCCGCCCAGCCGGACTCGATGAGTTGGGTCCTGATTTTCCTACATTTGCAGCTCTACGTCTGTCTCCTGTTGATTACATCTTGTTCAAGATCATCACAAACTGTATCCTTCCAATCACTTCCAAACCTCTGTCTGAGATCCGTTCCTATCATTGCCTGATGCTCTACGGCATGCATTGCCGAATGGACTTTGATATCATGGAGAGCATCTTCCAGTCCATTCTATCTTATAGAGAGCCGAGTCGCCGCACAGTCTATATGCCATTTGGTCATATCATCACTGACTGGCTTATGTCAGTTGGTGTTGATGTCACCAAAGGCAGGACCGTGCCCATGGTCAAACAGGATTGTCGGCTGGGTCGGCGTGCTTTTGCCAAGTCCGGCATTATTATTCGTGAGCGCGATGGGGCCTTGGTTTGGAAGGATGGGCGAGGTCTCGGTGACCTACCTGGCGGAGCACCACATTTTCAGGCACCACCCGAGGCTGTTGCACCTCATGAGGCTCCTGCTGCTGACGCTGAGTACGACTATGAGCCTGACCCAGATCTACGATGGCAGATTTCTGAGCTGGATCGCATCCTCCAGGAGGATATTCATTTGAGGGAGCTCCATCGGGAGGAGGCCCGCTCGGATTTTCGTTCCTTTGATCGCCGATTGACCGGCGTAGAGTCTACTGTCTCTGGGGTCCAGGCATTGCAGCAGACTTGGTACGCAGAGTGGCGCCGCCATACATTTCCAGGGGATGCCCCTTCGGGCAGTGCTGCACCAGGGTCTGCTGATGCCACGATGGATGACCTCATGCACGATGACGACCCCCCCACTGACGTTTGAGCTTGGATGTCTGCTGCCTCTTCTCATGATCTGTGTACTTGACCGTTTTTGGTCTGTGTGACTTTTGGGTTGTATGCCCCATGACTTATCTGTTGTGGTCTTGTGCCACACGTATTTTGATTTTGATGCATATGTCTTGCATCTTGTTATTTCTCTGGATGTTTTATGACTTAAACTTTCTGACTTTGATGCATGTCTATTCTACTTTAGTATGCTTATTGTTGATGCTATGCTCTCTGCATATTTGATCCATAGCTATCTTCATGCTTATGATGCCATGCTCATATGATACGTATGCTTGTCTTGCCATGCCTATATCTTTTTGTCATATGTATTCATATGCTTATCAAAAATCAAATTGTTGTTGGTTTGGGATACCCCTAGGGTTAAGGGGGAGTATAGTTTAAACTTAACAGCCCTTCTAGACCCCTTTTCGGTGTTCGACAAAGGGGGAGAGTGTTGGTTGGTTAAGTTTAGGATGATCATGTTGTAGGGGGAGGATCTGGATTCCCCTATGATTCTAAATTTGAAAAACTTGATTGAGAATTCCTAAACTTAAAATCGGGTTGTCAAACAACAAAAAGGGGGAGATTGTTGATGTAGTCTAGCCCTGATTGTTGTTTTGGTGTTGACGCCGAATTTAGTTTAGGTTGATGATTATTAACGATGAGTAAGTCCTGATCGGGGATCAGGCATGGTATGGAAAATCCTAGCTTGGAGGGCTAGGTGTTGGAAAATCCTAACCTGGAGGGTTAGGTGTTGAAAATCCTAGCTTGGAGGGCTAGGTGTGTGAAAAGTCCTAATTCGGAAGAGGTGGATGAAAAGTCCTAGTTTAGAGGGCTAGGTGAAAAGTCCTAACTTGGAGGGTTAGGTGCAAATTCTCATCTTGGAGAATTAGGTGAAAAAGTCCTGGCTTGGAGGGTCAGGTCCTAGCTTGGAGGGCTAGGTTTGGAATGTCCTAATCCGGAAGAGTTGGGTGAAAAGTCCTAGCTTGGAGGGCTACGTGAAAAGTCCTAACTTGGAGGGTTATGTGCAAATTCCCAACTTGGAGGGTTAGGTGAAAAATCCTTAGCTTGGAGGGCTAAGGTCGATGAAACCCTAGCTTGGAGGGCTAGGTTGGAGCCCCTGGATCGGTCTGGCGACCGATCAGGAAGTTGGCACGGTGCTCCTTCGTGGATCGGTTTGGTGACCGACCCAGCGATGACTGATCAGTCTGGTGACCGATCAGGGAGTACGCATTTCACCCATTGCTTTGCTCCTGATCGGTCTGGTGACCGATCAGGGAGCAAACAGTGAGGTTGAGTTCCCTTGCTGAACTGCTCCTGATCGGTCTGGTGACCGATCAGGATTGCTGTGCAGATCATTCTGGAGAACGATCCAGCATCGCAGGTTCCTCTCTATGATCGATCAGGACGGAGCCTGATCGGTCTGGTCACGACGTGATCGGTCTGGTGACCGATCAAGAGGTTTCCTGATCGGTCCGATGATCGATCAGGGGGTCTGGACTGCGAAACTCAGAAATCACCCGATAAAGGGGTGGATCGGTCGGGTGATCGACCCATAACCTGGGATCGGTCTGGTGATCGATCCAGGAGAGTCCCAAAGAAATCGCGATTTCTGATTGAGCATTGGGGATCGATCAGGACTAAGCCTGATCGTTCTGAACCCAGCCTGATCGGTCTGATGACCGATCAGGAGGCTCTCTGATCGGTCCGGTGATCGATCACTTTAATTCAAAATCCACTGTCAGACGCTCTGATCGCGTCTGAACGTATCTGATTCTCTGCGCTTAACATCTGATATATGATTTACTGTGTGATATGCTGCTCTAACACTCTGATTAAGCTGCAGGTGACAGGGGAGGATTCAATCACTCAAGGAGAAGTCAATGGAGGCTTTCCTGAGAGCAGGTTTATCCGTTTTCCATCTCAGGTTGCAACGGCTGGAGCTGCAGACTGGAGCTTGGGTGACTGGAGCTCAGGAAGTCCAGGGAGGGCTCAGTGGTAGCTGGCGTTGGCAGGGAAGCAGCTGGAGGCTGCAGGAGATGCTGTCACCTGATGCTGAGTGGAGAAACAAAAAGGGCAGAAGAAGGCTTCTTTGAAGCAGAGGTTGAGTTCAAGTTTTGTGAACTGAGTTCTTGCTGCGCCTTGTGTTCTCCACATCTAGCTTGCGCGTTCTGATGTTTTCATCGCCTTGAGCAAGCTACTGCAATTGAGAAGCAATCATCCATTACTTTAGCGCTTGAAGGAGAGAACAAGAGGCTTGGAGTCCTACAACGGGAAGACACGAGGAAGGGTTTCTTGCTTGAGATCGCCGCTGGGTGGAGCTCAGGAAAGCTTGCTATGTTCTTGTCTTTGGTAAGTGCTTGAGTAAGATCCTTCTTGTTGTTTCTTTGTGCTTAAACTTAAATCTATGATTGAAATGCTGTGGAGAGGTTTCTCCACCGAGAAGTAGGTTGTCTTCTATCCGGTGTTAACCGGGGCTTGATCTGCCGACGATCAAGGGATCGCCCACCTTAAGGGCACGCCAAGGAGTAGGGGCAAGTTATCCCCGAACCTTGTAAACCCTCCTTGTTAGCGATCTTGCTAGTGTGTCTGCTTTGCTTTCGTTTTTAGTTTTCTGCTTACTCTGTGATTATTTCTTCCGCTGTGCTACTGATAAGTTTGAGTGCAGAAATTTGATTTGTGCCAAAAGGTCAAAGTGATTGGCTATATTCACCCCCCCTCTCTAGCCATCCGGGTTCCAACAATAAACACTCCGTTGCCCGATCCCCGGCCAGGACTTAGTGCTCAGTCGCCCAGACCAAGACTTCATGCCCAACTTCACTCACCAGGACTTAGTCCAATCTAGCGTCACTCACTAGGACCTAGCTTCACTCACCAGGATTTAGTGCCCATCTTCACTCACCAGGACTTAGTTCAACCTAGCTTCCCTTGCTAGGATACGACTTTACTCACTAGGATTTCTTTCATCAAAATCACTGATTTGTTAGTCATCATGATCCTGACTAGCCTTCCTCCATTTTTCAGATAAATATAACTCCAAAACCTCAAGTCCGGTTTGGTTTAATCCCTTGGTCAAACTGACCAACCCTTGGTTTTAGTTCACTCTACCAAACATCAGATCCTGTTTGGCTAACCCTTTGTCAACCTGATCAAATCTAGGTTTACTGTACCAAACATAAGGTCCTATTTGATTTAACCCTTGATCACTTTGACTAACCCTTACCTTGTCTAACATATATTTTTACTAACTTAATTATATTGTTAAACATCGAAACACTAGAGGAAGACATCACTGATGCATCTTGCATCAATAATTTCCCCCTTTTTGATGTTAGACAATATCTTAAGTTAGGATAGGTCTAAGGGCTAAATCTATGTTTAATCCTTGGGAGAAATCGGAAAAAATCTAACTTAAGCTCTTCACTCCCCCTTTGTCACACATCAAAAAATTACGAAAAAAACATGCACCAATAATGAAAATTTTTGAAACGAATATAACATAAGTCTTTCTCCCAATTTTGAAAAATGCTTAAGATTTTACGAAAATGATTTAAAAAAAACTCTTTCCTCCTTTTTTATAAAAAATTAAGGACACATTTAGTAAAATATTAAAAACAACTAAGTACTTGTTTTATGAAGTATTCTAAAAGGCACTTAAGTAATTAAATTGCAACAACAATATGTGAAAAAAATATATATTCGTTAAAAAAATAAAACTTCCCTAAGTCTGACAACAATCCTAGGAATCTTATTGACCACATGAAAATTCCTTTGTGTCTTAGGGATTTTTCATAATTGAATATTTTCATTCGAATTTAGTTTTGAAAAATATTAATTTTTTTGATTTGGTTTCTTTTCCAGTTTGACACAATCCTAGGAAACCTTGTTAACTACAAGAAAATTTTCCTATGTGCCCTAGAAAATTTTCCAAACTCAAGTTAAGATTATTTTTAAAAAATATTCCAAAAGAGAAAAAGATTTTTGAAATAAGTTTTGGAAAATGATAGTATAATATTTTCAAAAGTAAATATTTTTGAAGAGATTGTGTATATTTTTTGAAAACCTCTAATTTTTCTTTTAATTTGAACCTCTCCCTAAACCTGACACAGTTCTAGGAAGCTTGTTGACCACAAGTTAATCTTCTTCTAAGTCGTAGGGTTTGATTCAATCGAAAATGAGTTATCTAATAATTTTTCAAAAAGTAATCAGAAAACAGAATCAATTTCTTTTAAGTAGGATTTCCCTTAAACCTGACACAATCTTAGGAATCCTTATAGATCATAAAGTGCATTTTCTATATGTCTTTAGAGTTCATCTAAATCAAAAGAGAAATTAGCACATTTTTTAAATGCATTTTGAAATAATATTATATTTTCCAAAGAAATAATTTTTGAAAAATATTTTGAATGACATAATAAATTTTTGAAAAAATAATTTTTGAAATACATTTTGAAATTATGATGATTAAAGCACAAAGTATTTTGGAAAGATATAAATTTTTGAAAAGAGTGAATTTTTGAAGAATAGTTTTCTGAAAATAAGAATCCACAAAAATAGAAACTCCCCCTGAACCTGACACCTTCTGGCTACCCTTGTTAACTACAAGGACCTCTACCTAAGTGTCTTAAGGGACTCTAGTGTTGACCTAAAAGGTTTGTGTCTATGTATGTAGGTCAAACAATTTTCGAAAAGTAAGCAATCAATCAAGCATGAAATTCATAAAAATATTATTATGTTTAATCAACTATTTTGAAAATAGATTTTTAAGAACATAACCTAAGGATTTGAAAACATTTTGAAAAATATTTGTCAATTAATCAGTCCTTAACATCTCACCCATTTTAAGTTTTGTAATACAAGCAAGCACAGTTGTCTTATGGGTGTTTGTTAGATGCTTGAATAATTTTTCTCAATTTAATTTATAGATTTCTTGACCTTGAGTTAGATTCGAGTTTAATCAATTTATAAATTAAAAGTGGATTTCAATAATCGACTTTCAGGTTTTGGCGAGGCACAAAGGCCTTCTTTGGTTGTAGCCATATTGGATCGATCATCAACCTTTTCCTTAGACAAAGCCTTTTAAAGAAATAATACTTTTATTTTACTCTTTGAAACACTCTGGTCTAACTAGTTTAGGATGTGGTGACGTAGCTTCGGCTAGTTCCACTTATCTAGGTCAAGCTTCCTTAACGTACTATCATCTCACCCCACCCTGGTACTAGGTTAGGCAAGTATCGACCAATCTTTTTCCTATATAACCATTCTAAGTAATGCAGAAAAATAAACATGAATGACATGGCAGATATTTTTTTTAAAAAAATTAAGTAGATGCATGAACATGACATTTATGCATGAGTCAATTAAATCAAAACATTTTACTTAGGTTTCTAATAAAGTATCAAATTCTCGATTTGATATAGATCGTGTGAACCCGCGAATATGTCAACTCACTTTAACATATTTAATATTATTAAATTGATTGTTCCAGTCGGGTAAGATTTTATTTAGTTTCATATCTGAAGGTAACTAATTAGAATTATAGTTCATGGATTTTGTTGAATTAAGGATTGAATTGAAATTGAATTGTTAATTAAGAATTAACGAGGATTTTAAGTTGTTATGATTTAATTAAGGATTTAAGTTATTATGATTTAATTAATTAGGAATTAATTTAAGGTTTAAATAAATTATTAAGAATTAATTGAAGGTTTAAATTATTAAGAATTAATTGAAGGTTAAATTATCAAGAATTAATTAAATATGAGATTATTAAGAATTAATTAAAGTTAAATTATTAAGAATTAATTAAAGTTAAGTTATTAAAAATTAATTAAGGTTTAAATTATTTAGGGTTTATTTATATAAGAATTAATTATGATTTAAATTTTTACGAGTTAATTAAAGTTTAAGTTATTACGAATTAATTAAAGTTTAAATCATTAAGAATTATTTAGAATTAAATTATTAAGAATTAATTAGAATTAAAATTATTAAGGATTAATTAGAATTAAAATTATTAAGAATTAATTAGAGATTAAAATTATTAAAGATTAATTAGAGATTAAATTATTAAAGATTAATTATAGATTAAATTATTAATGATTAATTAGAGATTAAATTATTAAGGATTAATGTTAAAATTGTTAAGAATTAATGTTAAAATTGTTACGAATTAATTAGAGTTAAAATTATTGCGAATTAATTTATTAAAGTTGTCAAAAATTTTGTGTCTAGTTGCATTATTTCCATTAATTCAACAATTTCTTATTCATCTAATATTTTTTTTGAATTTAAGTTTTTAATTTTGTTTAATACTTCGACTTTATTTGATTTCTTATATGTCCTATTAAACATAGCTTTAATTTTAGTGAATTCTTCTTCATT
Organism: Boesenbergia rotunda; assembly: GCA_024364735.1. Taxonomy (NCBI): domain Eukaryota; kingdom Viridiplantae; phylum Streptophyta; class Magnoliopsida; order Zingiberales; family Zingiberaceae; genus Boesenbergia; species Boesenbergia rotunda. The sequence goes on along the minus strand of JAGFNQ010009313.1, from coordinate 27,366 downwards.
TTCATGGTTAAATTCAGAATTATATTCTTCTTCATCATCATAGTAGGTAGAATAATTTTCAGGATTATTTATTAAAGTACTGAATTCAAGGGTGTATTGAGTATTATCTTCAATATTATCTAGCGTATTATCTAAATTGTCTTGAGGATTATTATGATTATTTTCATAATTAATAGTTAAAGGTTGACAATTATTTTCAGAATAATCATGATTATCTTCAAAATTATTTGAATTATTATTAATTAAAGTTTCATCATTATCTTCAGGAATATTAATTAGGTGTTTATCAAAAATATCTAAAGATTTATGTGATAAAAGTTCACAATTAATTTTTGATATTGCAGCATTAATTGAAGAAATTACTGAATTAATATTTATCATTTTAAGATTATTTAAATCATGATTAATAAAATTATCATGCAGTAATTCTAATTTTTCATGCAAATAATTTAATTTAATTGAAAAATCAGAACTATCTAAATTAATAGAAGGATTTTGTAATTTTGCAGGAATTTGAAAATCATTATTGTGAAAAATAATTTTCCGTACCTCCATTCGCTTTGTTTTCCTGCTGATCTTCCAGTCTGGACACTAGTTCTTGTAATGCCCCTGCTTCTGGCTTTTGAAGCACCTTATATGACTTTTGTCCCTCCGGAATACAGGCGCTAGTATCTACATTGCCGCCGGTGGTGATCGAATCTTACGAGTAGGACACTGATTTTTATAGTGTCCTCTCTCCTTGCACTTGAAACATATAATATGAAAATTGAAAATTGACATAATTAAAAAAATACCTGATTAAACCTTGCTCCCCCTCAATTCCTGGAATTTTTACTCCGTCAGTTGTTAGCCCGGTGAAGAGCTTCCAGGCTCTGATACCACTTGTAGGATCGGTGCCGTTGATAGAGGGGGTGAATATCAACTTGAAAAATTCTTCGAAAAACATCGTCATTCGTTCATTCTAGTTAAAGAGTAAGTACACAGCGGAATAATAAAGAATGAAAACAAATAACACAATAAGACACGCAGGTTTTACTTGGTTCCCAACCCCCCAGGGTCAGTACGTCCAAGGCCTAAGCACTCAATCGTGAGTACACTAGTAGTCTCCTTTCTGGACTTTCCGAAGGTGGAGAAATCCATCTTATAGTTCAGGTTTACAAGAAAAAGATAGTAAATGAAATACAATTCGTAAATAAAACGCAAACCAAAAAACAACTCAGCCAACTCTCGAGGTCTGAAGTGTTGCACACTTCTTCTTGGAGCCTCCTTGGTCGCAGAGCTTCATCTTGAGCGTGTTTACTTAGTATAGAATGACTTGGCGGATGTAGAAAGTGATGATCTGAGTTGAGGGGTCGAACCCCTTTATATAGGGCGCCCTAGAGGCCTCTGAGGCGCCTCATAGGCGGTCAAACCTGATCCGCAATCGCGGTCTTCGCGCAGGTATAAAACTGCCATCCCGGGCGCCCTGGACCTTCCCAGGCACCCTGGCACTTCCCAGGCACCTGGGAGACCTCAGGCGCCTGGCTTGCCAAGCACCTGGGAGTGGCTCTGCCCCAACTGGGGCGCCTCTAAGTCTAGGGTTCCTATTCAAGTCAGGCACACTAAATGACCTTCCCAGGCACCTTTGCTTTGTCTTTCATTCTCCTATCTTGCCTCCAACTCCAAGTACCTGCAAGACAATAAAACACACAATAAAACAAATATTCTTAGCCTTAACAAATGGTTCTGACTTTGGATTTCACCCAAAACCCTAGGTCAAACCGATGCATAATGTTCCCTTTCCCGGGGAATGCGTCTTCACCTACTCCACACTGGAGAAGTTGTGTTTCCCAACCGGAACCTCCGGTTGGACTTTCGCTTAGCCTCCGAGAACCCAAATCTCGAGACGTCTGACCTCAGCTCGTCTTTACTTCTGTTCGCGATCCCTGGTCGACTAAAGCTTTTGCCAATTGCGACCTCCGGCTGGACATTCCTTGGAATCCGAGAACTCGGATCTCAAGACGTCCGACCTCGACCCGTCTCTACTTATGTCCGACAACTCTCGCTCGGCAAACACTCCGTTGACCGATCCCCAACCAGGACTTAGTGCTCAGTCGCCTGGACCAAGACTTCATGCCCAGCTTCACTCACCAGGACTTAGTCCAATCTAGCGTCACTCGCTAGGACCTAGCTTCACATAGCAGGATTTAGTGCCCAGCTTCACTCACCAGGACTTAGCTCAACCTAGCTTCCCTTGCTAGGACCCGACTTTACTCACTAGAATTTCTTTCATCAAAATCACTCCTTTGCTAGTCATCATGATCCTGACTAGATTTCCTCCATTTTTTAGATAAATATAACTCTAAACCTCAAGTCCGGTTTGGTTGAATCCCTTGGTCAAACTGACCAACCCTTGGTTTTGGTTCACTCTACCAAACATCAAATCCTATTTGGCAAACCCTTTATCAACCTGATCAAACCTGGGTTTACCCTACCAAACATAAGGTCCTATTTGATTTAACCCTTGATCACTTTGACTAACTCTTACCTTGTCTAACATATATTGTTACTAACTTAAATATATTGTTAAACATCGAAATACTAGAGGAAGACATCACTGATGTATCTTACACCAACACAATCTTCTCAAGAGTCAATTTGTCCAAGGGGACACAATGAATGCTTCATACCTTCTATTGTATCCAATGCTTAACCTTGAACATAAACCTATCACCACGAAGATTCCCAATCTTCATGTCTCCTCATCCTTATCATTTAAAGAATATAAATTATATCTTTAAGGAAGACTGCCTCTCAAAATAAGCTCCAACTTCTATCATTGCACCAATAATGATTTTGAGTTTCTAAATCTTTAGGAGAACTCAAAACGAAATCATGAGGTTTAAAAATTATAGCTTGAATCTAAACCTCTCCTTAACTCCACGTTATTTCACCATAAACCTCCCCCTTTTAATTTTCACACTAAAACTACTGAAATATACTTATACAAGTATTTCAGAGGGTTAGAGATTATTAAGTTATTCAAACATGGGTTAATTGATTGAAATTAGGTTATTTTAGTCAAAATCAGGGTTTCTAATTGAATAAATTATTGTCTATCCTAATCGATTGAAGTTGGGTTTCAAACGATTACAACCTTCCCAATCGATCAACTGATCGATTTCGTGAGTTTTTATACTCACGGGAACTCAACACCAACTAATTGTCCAATCGATTGGTGATGGAGTAATCGATTACCTAATTTATTCCCTTAGTTGTCATTTCTGATTCTGAAAATAATTTTAGATCTAAATTCAAAAAATCATAAATAATTCTATGATTATCGAAAAATCATGAAATTTTGCATAGACATTACATTCATCATATATTATCAAGAAAAGTAGTTTTCTATGAAAATATATCATATTTTCAATGATTAACACAAATTTCAAAACTTTAAAATTTTTAATGTTTCAATATATTTTATATCTAATTTATCAATGATGACTCCTATCAAAAGATAGACTTCATCAAGGTTTTCTGAAGTAATTTTGAAATGATTTTCAAAATAATTTCTAACCACATTCTTTTGGCTAAATACACATGACTTATACATTAGCTTTTCCAATGATTAGACTTCACTTAATCATTGTTTTGATGAACTTAAAACTCGATTAGATGCACTTAATCAACAACTTGAGTTTTGTTCAACTTTCTAACATCTCACTTGTATCTAATATGTCTCAATATATACACAAGTCAACTTATCGTCTTGTGAGATATAAGAATTAGGTTCTCACTAAGCTAAGAGTTCATGCATTTCTACCTAGACATGTTAAACATTGATCATCTAATCTAGGATGTCAATTAATGACAATGCCCTTAATTTCAATAAATTAAAATAATCCATGATAATGATCATGACATACATTATATGAATATTTTAAAAAGGAAAAACTATCATAGCTAGATGATGTATGTATGACATAACATAATGAAATATGAATGTTAGACACGATATCATGGCATGTGATAGGGCACACAAAAACATGGCATTTCTAGTATTAAAGAGAATACCTAGATTTCTTGTCTATGTATCATTACTAATAAAACAATTAACAAGATTTTTTCAACCTCGGGCGACCGGTCTGGCCCCACAGAAGTTTCCCATTGACCGTCAGGCTAAATCGGGGAGTGCTTACGGCGGGCGGTCCAGAAGCTCAACATCTCAAGGTTCACTCCCCATTTAGAGGAAAAATTCCAGCAAAATATGTCATAGCTAGAGATCGAACCGCGGATGCCTGGGATGACAACTAGTCGCCCTTCCACTGCACCATAGCCCCAGGGGCTATGTATCATTATTGATAGCTAAGCTAAGATAATCCTTACCCTCATCTCCCTAAAGAAAATGCCAAATCCGAACTTGACATTTGGTTGAGTTTTATCTCATTTGTGCCAATTTGATTAAAGCTTAAATCTTTCAAGAAATTTAATTTGCATAATTTTACTCTTCAAGAATAAATATTTCATTTTCAAGAGTTACAATTCCTTGAAAATATACCAAGGTATCAACTTCATCATGATTGAGTTAACTATCCATCCAATTAGAGTTAACACACCATAAACCTATCTAGAGTGTAGAGAACGCACACATAGTTGTAGGATCGGTGACATCAATAGAGGGGGGGGTGAATATCGACTCTTGCTTCGTTTCTTCTTTGAGTCATTCGTTCGATCAACTTCGAAACAAATCGTTAATAGCACAGCGGAATAATAAAAAGTAAAAGTGACAAATAGTAGATATGCAAGATTTATTTACTTGGTTCCCAACCCCCCAGGGTTAGTACGTCTAAGGCCTATGTACTTGGCGTGAGTCCACTAATGGTCTCCTTTTCGAAATTTTTAGAGGCGGAGAAAACCCATCTTACAGTATGATTTTACAAGCACAAGTAAATAAAGTTAAGTACAACTTGTAACTAAAAGCAAACCAATCAAGTCAACGATCTCGGCCAATTTGGATCTCCGAAGTGTCACACACTTCCTCCTGGAGCCTCCTTGGTTGCAGAGCTTTACCTTGAGCACTTTTTCTTTGTAGGAAATGAGTTAGAAGATATGAAACTTCATTCTTCAACTGAGGGGTTGTCACCCCTATTTATACACACTATTAGGGTGTCCTAGAGCCCATTGAGGTGCCTAATAACTAGTCCAACCTGATCCAAACGACAAACTCAGCACGGGGATAAACTTCCCATCCCAGGCGCCTGATTTGGATTTAGGTGCCTGAGTTCCTACATAGGCGCTTGGAAAGCTTTTTTCCAGACCATGTTTTCTTACGTTTTCTCTCCTATCTTGCCTACAACTCCAGGTACCTGCAAGACAACAAAACATACAACAAGCAAACAAATAATCATAAGCCTTAGTGATAGACAGCCAGAGCTGTCTGGTTCTGATTTTTATATTTCAACTGAAATCCTAGGTCGAACCAATGCCTACTATTCCACTTTCTGAGAAATGTGTCTTTCACCTACTCCAATCTGGAGAAGCTACCTTTTGGCAACCTGGACCCCTAGTTGCACTTTTGCTTGGCCTCTGAGAACTCGGATCTCGAGATGTCTGACCTTGACCCGTCTCTACTTCTGTCCGTGATCCCCACTCGGCAAAGTCTTCTGCTCGGTCCTCCAGACCAAGACTTCGTGCTCGGCCTCCGAGACTCCCGGATCTCGAGACTTCTGATCCTAGACCCATCTCTACATATGTCCGTAGTCCTTGCTTGGCAAAGTCTTCGTTGTCTAATCCCCGACTAGGAGTTCATTTTCAGTCCCCTAGACCAAGACTTCGGTGCCCAACCCTCGGCCAGGACTTCGTGTCCAATTCCCCAAACCAGGACTGCATGCTCAACCCTACAGGTCAAGACTTCTTGCCCAGCTTCACTCACCAGGACTTCTTCCATCTAGCTTTACTCACTAAGACCCAGCTTCACACACCAAGATTTCTTTGCTAGTCATCTTAATCTTGACTAGACTTCTTTCTTCCAAACATCAGCTAAGTATACTCTCTCTCTACCAAACCTCAAGTCCAGTTTGACTTAATCTCTTGGTCAACTGACCAACCCTGGGTTCTCATAACTCTGCCAAACATCAGGTCTTGTTTTGCTTATCCCTTGGTCAAACTAACCAACCCTAGATTCTCATAACTCTGTCAAATATCATATCCTGTTTGGCTAACCCTTCGGTCAAACTGATCAAACTTGGATTTACCCTACCAAATATCAAGTCCTGTTTGGCTTAACCCTTGATCACTTTGAACAGACCTTGGTATATTGTCGAACATCGAAACACTAGAGGTTGACTGTTCAAGTTTGATGCTCTTTGCACCAACAATCTTCTCCTTTTTGATGTTTGACAATAATCTTAAGTTAGGTTTGGTCTAATGGTTTTAGGTCAAAACTTAGGAGAAATCGAAAAAATCTAACTTAAGGTACTCTCACCCCCTTTGATAGACATCAAAAAGAAATACAAGGATTTTAAAAATTTGCACCAATAATATATGAATATGAAAGGAATTTTTCAAAATACTTATGATTTATGAAAAAAAAAACATGATTTTCAAAAATCTCCCCCTTTTTTAAAAGAAAATAAGTATGTTTTTTAGAAAATATTCTAAAAGGCACTAAGTACTTGAAAAGAATTTGAAAAGATAAGATTTACTTTATTAATTTGAACTTCCCTAAATCTGACACAATCCTGGGAATCTTGTTGACCACAAAAAAATTCCTATGTGTCTTAGGGATTTTCCAATCAAAATTAAGTATTATCAATATACATTTTGAATTTTTTATGAATAATAAATTTCTTGATTTGGTTTTCTTCCCAATCTGACACAATCCTAGGAAGCCTTGTTAACTACAAGGAAAATTTTCCATTGTGTCTTGGAGATTTTTCCAAACTCATGTAATTTTTCAAGGATTTTCAATGATGTTCAAAAGGATGAAAAAGTTTTTCAAAACCATTCAAAAAGATGAAAAAGTTTTTCAAAACATGTTTTGGAAAATGATAATATTGAATTTTCAAAAATAGAGTGTTTTTGAAATGATAGTGATATTTTTTTTGAAAGTACAGTATTTTTTAAAACTTTTAATAGTTCTTTTAATTCAAACTCCCCCTAAACTTGATACAGTCCTAGGAAGCATGTTGACCACAAGTTGATCTTTCTCTGAGTCTTAGGATTTGATTTAAACCAAAAGAATTACATTAAAATTTATCTTTAGAGAAAGAAGTACACAAGTTTCTTTTGATCGGGACTCTCCGTAAGCCTGACACAATCTTAGGAATCCTTGTAGATCATAAGAGGAACTTCCTATGTGCCTTTATAGTTTATCTAATCATATGAGCACTTAAAGTATTTTTGAAAAAAGATAATCAAAAAGTGAAGAAGTATTTTTAATGCATTTTTAAACATCCTTTGAAAAATATGACAATTTTTAGGAAGTATTTTTCGAAAAGCATTTTGAAAGACACAAATTTTTAAATGAATACTTTTTGAAAAACATTTTGAAAGCAAGAATTATTTTGAAAGAGATAAATTTTTGAAAAGAATAATAAAGTTTTTCAAGAGAAATGTTAAAAAAAATCTTCGCAAAAAGATAAGACTCTCCCTGAATCTGACACCTTCTGGCTACCCTTGTTAACTACAAGGAACACTACTTAAGTGTTTTAAGGGACTTTAGTGTTGACCTAGAGGATTTGTGTCTAAGTGCAGGTTAAACAACTTTCAAAGTTATATAATTTTTGAAATGTATTTATAGATACACACAATCAAGCATGAAATTCATTAAAACATTATTACGTTTAATTATTATTTTGATAATAGTTTTTAAGAAAATATTTTTAAGTATTTTGAAAATATTTATCATTTGATTAGTCCTTATCATCTCGCCCATTTTATGTGTCGCAATACAAACAAGCATGGTTGCCTTATGGGTATTGTGAGATACTTGAATAATTTTTCTCAATTTAATTTTATATATTGTTTGACCTTGAGATTGATTCAAGTTTAACAATTAGTAACATAAAAGTGAATTTCAATAATTGGCTTCCAGATCTTGGCGAGGCACAGGAGCCTTCTTTGGCCTAAGCCTTATTGGATCAACAACCAGTTCCTTAGACAAAACCTTTTAAAGAAATCATACTTTTAATTTACTCTTTGAGAAATTCTAGTCTAACTAGTCTAGGATGTGGCAAGGTAGTTTCGGCTATTTCCACTTAGCTAGGTCGATCAAGTCAGGTACTCCTTACCCTTATTGACTTTCTAGACCAAGCTTCCCTAATGTACTATCATCTCACCCCACCCTGGTACTATGTTAGGCAAGAATCAACTAATCTTTTTCCTATCTAGCCATTCTAAGTTAAGCATAAAAGTAAACTAACATGAATGACATGTCATATATATATGAGAATAATAAACAGATGCATGAGCATGGTAATTATGCATGTACCAATCAAGTCAAATCACTTTAATTAGATTTCCAATAAAGTATCAAATTCTCGATTTGATATAGAACGTGTGAACCCGCGAATATGTCAATCCACTTTGACATATTTATTATTAAGTTGAATATTTCAATTGGGTAGGATTTTATTTAGTTTCATAAGTGAAGGTAATTGATTAGAATTTAGTTCGTGGATTTTATATAAATTTTGAATTTTGAATTAAGGATTGGTTTGTTATTAAAGTTGAATTGTTAATAATTAATTAAGATTTAAGTTGTTAAGAATTATGTTTTTAAGAATTAAATTAAGATTTAAGTTGTTAAGAATTAAATTAAGATTTAAGTTGTTAAGAATTAATTAAGATTTAATGTGTTAAGATTTCATTAAGATTTAAGTTGTTAAGAATTAATTAAGATTTAAGTTGTCAACAATTAATTAAGAATTAATTTGTTAAAAATTAATTGAATTTAAGTTGTTAACAATTAATTAATATTTAATTTTTTAAGAATTAATTAAGATTTAAGTTATTAAGCATTAATTAAGATTTAAGTTATTAAGAATTAATTAAGATTTATGTTGTTAAGAATTAATTAGGATTTAATTTTTTAAGAATTAATTAATATTTAAGTTGTTATATTTGTGATTAATTTTGGGTCTAGTTGCATCATTTCTATTAATTTAAAATTTTTTGATTCTTTTATTATTTCTTTTGTTTTTAAGTTTCTAATTTTATTTAGTACATCTGTTTTATTTAAATTCTTGTAAGAATTTTTAATTATAACTTCGATTTTAATAAATTCATCTTCATCTTAATCTTCAGAGTTATATTCAAAATTATTAATTAAAATTATATTATTATCTTCAAAATAAGTAGAATAATTTTCAACATTACTAATTAAGGTCGTTGCAGTATCATCAAAATTAATATGATTATCTTCAGAAATATTAATAAAGGGTTAAGTATTATCATCAGAATTAATAAGATTATCTTCGGAAGTATTAATAGAGGGTTGAGAATTATCATTAGAATTAATAAAATTATCTTCAGAAATATTAATAAAGGGTTAAGTATTATCATCAGAATTAATAAGATTATCTTCAGAAGTATTAATAGAGGGTTGAGAAATATCATTAGAATTAATAAAATTATCTTCAGAAATATTAATAAAGGTTTGAGTATTATCATCAGAATTAACATTATCTTCAGGATAAGTAAAATGATTTTCATGATTGATAATTAAGATGCTAGAATTAATTTCTAAAATTGTGGTATTAATATTAAAAATCAAGGAGTTGATATTTAATATATTAATATTATCTATATTTGATTTGATTTGTTATCATCCAATTTATCATGTAACATATTTAATTTATTGTGTAACTAATCTAACTTAACAGGAAAATCAACATAATTATCTAAATTATCAAAAGAAATATCTAACTTTGCAGGAATTTGAAAGGAATTTTTATAGAAATTAACTTTTTGTACCTCCATTACTTTCGTCACATTTTTTGGCATTGTGGATCGGCCCATTTTTCAGTCTGAACACTAGTTCTTGTAATGCCTATACATTTTGCACTTGAAACATAGGATATGAATTTTGTTCCTCCGGACTCCTAGCGTTGGTACCTCCGTTGCCGCCGGTAGTGACGTATGAATTTGACGAGTAGGACACCTATTTTTGTAGTGTCCTCTCTCCCTGCACTTAAAATAAATTATATGAAATTTAAATTGAGACATAATTAAAGAAATACCTCTTTCACCCTTGACTCCCCCTCAATTCCTAGCCTTCTTGCTCCTTCGGCTGTGAGTCCGATCAAAGCCACCTGCTCTGATACCAATTGTAGGATCGGTGGCGTCGATAGAGGGGGGTGAATATTGACTCTTGCTTCATTTCTTCTTTGTGTCATTCATTCGATCAACTTTGTAACAAATCATTAGTAGCACAGCAGAATAATAAAAAGTAAAAGCAACAAATAGTAGACACGCGGGATTTATTTACTTGATTCTCAAACCCCCAGGGTCAACACATCCAATGCCTATGTACTCGGCGTGAGTCTACTAATGGTCTCCTTTCTGGAATTTTCAAAGATAGAGAAAACTCATCTTATAGTACGATTTTACAAGCACAAGTAAATAAAGTTAAGTACAACTTGTAACTAAAAGCAAACCAAACAAGTCGACAATCTCGACCAATCTGGAACTCCAAAGCGTCGCGCACTTCTTCCTGGAGCCTCCTTGGTCGTAGAGCTTTGCCTTGAGCACTTTTTCTTTGCACGAAATGAGTAAGCAAATATGAAACTTGATTCTTTAACTGAAGGGTTGACACCCCTATTTATACATTGTATTAGGGAGCCCTAGAGCCCATTGAAGCGCCTAATAACTGGTCCAAGCTAATCCAAATGGTGATCTTGGCGCAGGAATAAACTTCCCATCCCAGGAGCCTGAATTGGATTTAGGCGCCTGTGTTCCTACTCAGGCGCCTGGGAAGTATTTTCCCAAGCCATGTTTTCTTGTGTTTGCTCTCCTATCTTGCCTCTAACTCCAGGTACCTACAAGATAACATAACATACAACAAGAAGACAAATAATCTTAAGCCTTAGTGATTGATAGCTAGAGCTGTCTAGTTCTGTCTTTTGGATTTCAACAGAAATCCTAGGTTGAACCAACTCCTACTGTTCCACTTTCTGAGGAACACGTCTTTCACCTACTCTAATCTGGAGAAGCTACCTTTTGCCAACCGGGACCTCTGGTTGGACTTTTGCTCGGCCTCCGAGAACCCGGATCTCGAGATGTCCGACCTCCCATCTCTACTTCTAACCGCAATCCCTTCTCGGCAAAGTCTTCTACTCAGTCCCCCGGACCAAGACTTCGTGCTCGACCTCCGAGACTCCTGGATCTCGAGACGTCCATTCCTCGACCCAACTTCATGTTAGGATGTATACTAAAAGCCTTGCTTTTGGTTAAAGAACATCTATATTTTGAAAAGAGAATCGCAAAATCACACGGTGCATATTTATATTAGTATGTGCACAAAATGTCTGATACTTTGTATTGTAGATAACATGGTGCATGGTGATGCACAAAAGATTATGTTATCAATTCCTTGCAGACGTATAAGAAAGAGGCTCACAACCAAGATGGAGTTGGGCAAACCATCGGGATGGTTGTAGTGTAATTAGGTGTCGTTTGTCTTAACCATAGAATTACACTAGTGCACTTTGTGTGCATTGAGTAGGACCAAAAAAGAGGTCATCCAATTATATACAGACTTCATAAATTGGATTAGACCTTAGTTTATATTATGGAGTATGATCTCTAAATCCTGAAATAATAACGAGCACATGCATTTAATTATTATTACTTTGATTTACCAATGGGCGAGATCTATTATGTTAGATCGATAGGCCCAGTAAGTTGGGTAATAATATTATCTACATGGTGTGTCATTGATTATTGATGGAATCCGTGTCCTGTGAGTCAGGATAATGATGCCCCCTTGATGAGCTCAAAAGGATCGTGATGTTAAATCTTGCAAGTGGACTATGGTTCAACATGATGAAAAAGATGAGTGGTACTAATCAAGGATCAAGAGGATAATTAATTAAAATTATTAGTAATTCAAATTAATTATTGGGCATTTGATATCTTAAACACAGGGAGATGGACAACTCATAATAGGTGGAGCCCATATGAAAATATGGGGGTTGGTGAGGAAGTCCAATGAGGATCCTTTAGCAGAATGGATCCTCATTAATGGATCTTGTTTGGATCCATTAGTGGGCCAAGCCCAACTCCTCCTCATGGTCCCTACCATAGCCCTATAAATACCCCCATAGAAGTCATGATACCAGGGCTAATTAATCCCTAATTAATTGAGAATTAATCCAATTAATTAAACCCCTAAAACCTCTCCCTCCTCCTCTCTTCCTTCTCCCTCTCTCCTAGGGCGCCAGCAGGTGGAAGGAGAAACCCATCTCCTTCTCTTCTTCCTTTTGTTCTTCTCATTGTCAGCGATCACTATGTTGGGTTCTCCCGGCACAAAACAATAAAAACGCAGTGGAAACAAGAACCCACGAGCGATCCATGCGAAAGAAAACTCGTACAAAGTTATCTATCTAATAGATTTATCTACTGTTTATACCTTTGAAGCGTGCCCTTCGTTTATCCCGCTCGTCTAAGATGCGTCGGATCTCTTGCACGTTCAAATGTCCATGCCTCTATTCGTATCCATACGGACACAATCTCTCAACTTCGGGAGAACAACCATAGTTGTGCTAGAAACTTGAGGTAGCTCGAAAAAAACCAAGAACCTTACAGTAAGGTTTCGGCCAAGAGGGAGGAGAGGAAGAAGAGAAGAAGGGAAGAAGGAAAACACTTAGCTTGTTCATTCAAAATGACTTGACTCCTTTTATATTCATCCCATGAATACCAAGAGTCATTTGTCTCTTTGCCTTCCCTTGATTAAAGCCAATAAAGACCACATCTTTCCATGTGACTCTTCATCTTCTCTTCATCCAATGATGAGAGACTTTTTCTCTTTCCTGCATGCAAATCCGACCGGGCCTCTCGGGCTTCCGACCCGGTCTCCCGAACAAGTCTCCCGAGTGCCGAGCCCCGACTGCCGAGTGTCGAGCCCCGACTGCCGAGTGCTGACCCAGTCTGTCGAGCTCCCAGCCCAGTCCGCCGAGTGTCGAGCTCCTGACTCAGTCTGCCGAGCTCGCAACTCAGTCTGCCCAGTGCCGAGCTCCCGACTCAGTCTGCCGAGCTCCCAGCTCAGTCTGCCAAGTGTCGAGCTTCCGATCCGCGCTCCCGAGTTCCCAACTCGAGCTCAGATCTCTCGAGTTCCCAACTCAGGCTCGGACTTCCCGAGTTCCCCACTCGGGCTCGGACTTCCCGAGTTCCCAACCCGGGCTCCCGAATTGACCTCCGAGTTCCCAACTCGGGTTTAGGTCTGCCGATCAGATTTTCCGAAGCATTGTGTCCTTTGTGTGTGACCCAATAGGTTCTCGTGAAGTTGGCAATGCGCCTAAACACTTTAGACACATAAACAATGAGCGGCATATAGCAATGCATCATTGCTACCCAAGTAACAAGAAAAGTCGAGATCCGACTAAACCTCCATGACTATGATAGTGTATGACCTTGTCCTTCTATCCTTGATATCTAGATTGACCAATGAGGCATAGACCGTGTCATCCTCAATCAATCTTGTGTTTCTTGATCCCCGAGTAGACTCACTCAAACAAATGAGCTCAATATCTCATATTGACTCATTTGAGCATGACCATGCGTTTCAGCAGTCCTACTCGATCAAGGGGCCCACAGATATCACTCCCGTCATATGGGAGGGATAGATCCCATCTACGTCACTCACATCCCTCCGCATAATTTATTACATACCCAGTGATCACCTTTATAGTCCACCCTCTTACAAGTGGCATATGACGATACCAAAGTACATAACTCCTTATGTAGGGAACCGTAGTGACTTCAGGTCTAAGGACTATTCATACCAATAGTCACATGAGACAGTCTATGACACTCATATGACAATCTATGAAACTTTCTCATGGTGAGTCATTCAATACACATTCTCCAATGTATACTCATGTGTCAACTTGATATCACATATCCATGACTTGTGAGCTCAAGTCATCAGTTGATCTGCATGCTAGTCTCCATGCATCAATATTGTCCCTGAATAATTAATGCTTGACTAGGAATAATTTAGGGTAGTGTTCTCTACATTATCTCACTATCGATTCAACCAATCGATATAATGTAGATAAGAACCTACTACACAAGGACATTATTATACTTAGTTATTCGGCACAGAATACAAAGTAAATATAATAACCAAACATGCCTTTATTAATAATAGAATATGATACAAAATGCTCCTAGTCAATCATCACATAATTGGCTCTAGGGCTCCTACTAACATACTAGATAATGGAAGGTCCTTCATCTTCCTTTTGTGGAGTGCAAACGATGAAGAGAGAGCAAGAAACGGCGGCGCATGGAGGGAGTCGGCGCCGGCGGTGGAGGTGAAGAAAGGTCTCGGCTTTCTTCACCTAGTCCTCTCATTCCTCTTCTTCTTTGCTACTGGGTTCTCTGAGCAAGGAGGAAGGTCTTCCTCCCTTGTGGCGCATGAAAGAGAAGGAGGAAGAGAGGTGGTCGGCCGGCGGGTGGAGCTCTCCTTTTGGTGCTTGTTGCTGGAAAAAGGAGAGGTTAGAGGAGCTCTTCTTCCTTGCAGGATTGCTGCCGTGAGATAGAAAGAAGAAGAGGAGGTTGGCTCAGGCGGAGGTGAAGGAGAGAAGCTCTTCTTCCTCAACTTCATCTCCTCTTCCTTGAAGGGTCGCTGGCTGGAGCTAAACCCTAACCCTAGGGTTTGGTGTTGGCGCAAAGGAAGGAAGAAGAGAAAGGATTAATTGGTAGCCTTGGTGACTCCGTGACTTGGTATCTCATCACCCACACAACGTCCAAGAGGGGAGGGTCATACGGTAGAAGACTGTGAGGTAAAAGACGAGGTATATCTCTTCTGTGACTCCTTCGTTGTTCTTGTTAATTTTTGCTTTGATTATTCTTGTCATCGCATGTGAGTTAATTAATTATCATAGTTTAATTAATTGTTAATTAATATTGATAATTAATTATGTCATGGACCTCGATAATAAACACAAAAATCGGCAATCCATTCGTCGTCTTTTTCGCGGTCTTTTGATTCGGAAAGTTACAAGGCCTTACTCTTGAGTTTGGCTAAGTTGTGACTTAAATTAATTGACATGACGACGAGATGGTCGTTTAGGAGATGAATCTCTATTCGGGTTAAAACTTGTAATCCGTAGATATAGAGAGGTCTCTCATGTTCGACCCCATGGTTGCTTAAGAAACCCGCTGAGCTACAACCATCACTTCACTCACCAGGATTTTTTTGCTAGTCATCTTAATCCTGACTAGACTTCTTTCTTCCAAACTTCAGGTAGGTATACTCACTCTCTACCAAACCTCATGTACAGTTTGTCTTAATCCCTTGGTCAACTGACCAACCCTGGGTTCTCATAACCCTGCCAAACATCAAGGTCTGTTTGGGTTATCCCTTGGCCAAACTAACCAACCCTGTATTCTTATAACTCTGCCAAACATCAAGTCTTGTTTGGCTAACCCTACGGTCAAACTGATCAAACTTGGGTTTACCCTACCAAACATCAAGTCTTGTTTGGCTTAACCCTTTATCACTTTGACCAGACCGTGGGATATTGTCAAACATTGAAATACTAGAGGTTGACTATTCATGTTTGATGCTCTTTGCACCAACATTAGTAACCCAAAATTTATTGGTGCTCCTTGGGTGTTCTTGCTATGTAGGTATGGCTTGGCGGTTTCCAAGACAACCACGGGGTCGTATTTGAGAGACCTCTCTATGCCCATGGATTAAAAATTTTAATCTGAATAGAGACCCATCCCTATAACGACTGATTCGTTGTCGTGTTAATTAGTCCAAGTCACAACTTAGCCAAAAGGCTTTGTAATTTCCGGATTAACTAACTGCGGAAAAGATGACGATTTGGATCGTCAATTTTTGTGTTTATCTTCGAGGTCCAGTTAATTATTATTATCTAAGATTTCAAATCAAAATAATAATTTAACACACATGAAATGATGAGCTAGATGAAACATGGCACAATAAAACAAAGCATGAAGAAAACTGAGCCCGGGAGAAATATACCTGGTCGTTTACCTCGCAGTCTTGTATCTTATGACCCTCCCCTCCTGGACGTCGTGTGGGTGATGATCTCCAAAGTCGTGGAGTCACCAAGGCCTTGAATCAATCCTTCCTTTTCTCCTTCTCTTTTCGCCAAGACACAAAAACCCTAGGGTTAGGGTTTTGCTTCCCCACTGGCGGCCCTTGAAGAAGATGATGGTGAGGTCAATAGGATGAGCTCCTCTCCTTCACCACAGCCCACGCCAACCTCTATTTCTTCTTCCTATCTCGTGGCAGCAACACTGTAACGACCCGGAAAATTTTCTTAATATTTTATTAAAATATTAAGCATGTTTAAATAATTTTCCAAGGGACCTAGAAATATTAAGGAGAACTTTGGGCTAGAAAATCCATATTTTCTCATTTAAATTGAGAAAACTAAGTACTAATGGGCCTTATATGGGCCTTTCTAGCACCATAATTATTGTTGGATTTTAGGGAAAAATTAGTATAAACATAAATAGTTTAGGAAAAATTAGTATAAATATAAATAGGATTTAATTAGAAATATTAGCATGATTAGAGGTAAGTCTTAGCTTAATTTTCTTACTTAAATCGAGAAATTAGGTACTAATGGGCTTTAAATGGGCTCCAAAAATAGGTATTAATTAGGTGAATTTTATATAAATATAAAAAAATTTTATTTAGGAATATTAGCATAATTATGGGAGATTTTAGGGGAATTTTCGAAATAGAAGGGAATTTTCGAAAATAAGAAAAAGGGGTTTAAATAAAATAAAAATAAAATAAAAATAAAAGTGCATGGGCCAAGGATTGAACCTTGGACCTCTTGTACAACCATGAATGCTTTAACCAACTCACCTAGCAAGGAATTCTTATGAGGAAAGGAAGTGGATGATGGTTAAGTAGTAGAAGAAGATGAAGGGCCATGGAAAACTCTTCATTTGCCTCTTTAAAGGAGCTATAAAGAGGGGGTTTGGGGGGTAACTTCTCTTCATCATCAAGTGCATTTGCTCCCCTCCTCCCTCCTCATTCTAGCCGAAACTCTAAGGAAGAGTTCCCCCTTGGAAAAGCTTCCACCAAGGCTCCATCACCCAAGATCTAAAGTTCTTACAAGGATTCAAGGACTAGGTGTGGTCAAGAGACATCAAGTCTTCTTCCTTCTCTCCATCCAAGGTCTAAAAATTTAGAAACCCCAAGTTAAGACTCCCTCACCTGTGGTATAATAGTTATCTATGATTTCCATGATCTTTAGTATGATATATGGGTTAGTTTTTGGATGTGATGTTGAAAGGAAAGAAAAACCAAGGTCCTTAAGTTTATGGATTTCGGCCACCGTAACTTAAATGTCTATAAATATGTTAAAAATCATGATAATGTTATTTGATGTTCCCTTATGATGTGTAGAGGTTAAGTATAATTTTTGGGAATTTTTGGAGTACCCTAGGACACTCTAGGGATTCGGCCAACATGAAAGGGACAAAACCAAGGTCCCTATGTTTATAGGTTTCGGCCAGCATGATTTAAATATCTATAAATATGTTAAAAATCATGATAATGTTATTTGATGTTTCCTTATGATGTGTAGACGTTAAGTATAATTTTTGGGAATTTTTGGAGTACCCTAGGACACTCTAGGGATTCGGCCAACATGAAAGGGACAAAACCAAGGTCCCTATGTTTATAGGTTTCGGCCAGCATGATTTAAATGTCTATAAATATGTTAAAAATCATGATAATGTTATTTTATGTTCCCTTATGATGTGTAGATGTTAATTATAATTTTTGGGAATTTTTCGAGTAACCTAGGACACTCTAGGGATTCGGCCAACATGAAAGGGACAAAACCAAGGTCCCTATGTTTATAGGTTTCGGCCAACATGATTTAAATGTCTATAAATATGTTAAAAATCATGATAATGTTATTTTATGTTCGCTTATGATGTTTAGACATTAAGTATAATTTTTGGGAAATTTTGGAGTACCCTAGGACACTCTAGGGATTCGGCCAACATGAAAGGGACAAAACCAAGGTCCCTATGTTTATAGGTTTCGGCCAACATGATTTAAATGTCTATAAATATGTTAAAAATCATGATAATGTTATTTGATATTCCCTTATGATGTTTAGAAGTTAAGTATAATTTTTGGGAATTTTTGAGGTACCCTAGAGTACCCTAGGATTTCGGCCAACATGAAGGACCCATGTGTAAGGTGGGTTTTAAACCCTAAGTATATGTTTTTATGTTTTATCATGATATAAGGGAGACGAAGGGTGTTTATGTGAATGTTTCACATGGGCTAGATACCCTATAGGTTTTGGCCAAGTACCCTATTAGGGTGGAAAGCTAGGACTTATTTCAAGTAAGGGCCCAATGGCCCTATGGTAAGGTATGGGTAGGGTTTAAGCAATTGATTTGGGGTTTTAATGGAATTTCTCCATACCCCCCATGGCCTTGAAGTTTTGGTCGAGAGCAAGTTTAGGGTTAAAGGATTAGGGTTGGGCTTAAGTAGGGAACCAAAGGGGTTCCTATGGCCTAGTATATGTGTATGAGTTACCAAGATATATGTTTAAGTAAGATGGAAGAAGTTCTATGTTAACCAAACCTTTAGTTTGTATGTCATGAATTATAGGATAAGTCATAGATGTTTAGACATGTACCATGATTTGTGAATAATATGTAAGTATGTCATGTCTTATGAATGATGAATGATATGTCATGTTTATGAATGATATGCCATGTTTATGAATGTTTATGAATGATATGCCATGTTATGAATGATATGCCATGTTTATGAATGATATGCCATGTTTATGAAGGATATGCCATGTTTTATGAATAAGATGTAAGTATGCCATGTTTTATGAATAAGGTTAAAGTACATGCCTTTAGGGCATAATGATGATGTTAAGTATGATGAATGAATGATGATGAATGACAAGTATGATGAATGAAAAATGATGCTTATGTCTTTAAGGCATAAATATGCTAAACGACACGGTCGATGGTTGACGGTACGACGGTCAAAAGGACCGGAAAATGGGCCGGTAGACGGGCCGAGCCGTAACAAGTATGCTATGTTAAGTATGCCATGAATGTCTCATGAATGATGAAGCATGTAAAGTATTTTATTTTATGAATGGGCTTGTACCGGACCGAAGTATGGGTCCAAGGGATGGGCACCTTAAGAACGCCCCGGGTCTGGACTACCGACTATGCTGTCCACGGTTCTGGCACTACCGAAGCTGTGCAACAGGGATGGGCACCTTAAGAACGCCTCGGTTCGGGGACTACCGACTATGCTGTCCTTACCCTAGTAGGTCGAGGCTAGCTACCTCGTATTTACTTAGGGATGCGCGCTTATGATGTATATATGTGGTACAAGCCAAGGTCTCAATGATATGATGAATATGTTTAAGCATTAAAAGTATGTTTTTAAAGATTAAGCATCCTTATATATATATATGCATTTGCCATATGCATCCATCCATGTTATGCATTATGTTATGAAAAGTATGTTTATGAAAGGTATGTTTATGAAGGTATGGTTATGCCATGATTTATTTATGTTTATGCCATGATTTATTTATGTTTATGCCATGATTTATTTATGTTTATGCCATGATTTATTTATGTTTATGCCATGATGTAATTATGTTTATGCCATGATTTATTGATGTTTATGCCATGATGTAATTATGTTTATGCCATGATTTATTTATGTTTATGCCATGATGTAATTAGGTTTATGCCATGATTTATCTATGTTTATGCCATGATTTATTTATGTTTATGCCATGATGTAATTAGGTTTATGCCATGATTTATCTATGTTTATGCCATGATTTATTTATGTTTATGCCATGATGTAATTAGGTTTATGCCATGATTTATCTATGTTTATGTCATGATTTATTTATGTTTATGCCATGATGTAATTAGGTTTATGCCATGATTTATTTGTGTTTATGCCATGATTTATTTATGTTTATGCCATGATGTAATTATGTTTATGCCATGATTCATTTATGTTTATGCCATGATTTAATTATGTTATGCTAAGTTAGAATGCCATGATATTTTGCTAGTTTAGGATACCATGATTTAATTATGTTTATGCTAAGTTAGAATGCCATGATCTTATTTATGCCCATGTTAAGTTTGGACCATGATTTAAGTAGGTTTGTGCTAAGATAGAATGTCATGATTTTATTTAGGTTCATGCTAAGAATGGTTGTGAGATTATGTTTATTATGTTATGTCTATGCCAAGTATTATGTCATGCTATGGATGTTTACGATGTTGATGTCTATGCCAAGTATTATGCTATGCCATGAATGTCTTATGGTTATGTTTATGTCATGCTATGAATGTGATGAAGCTATGGCTATGTCATGATGAAAGTATGCTATGTGATGATAAGACTTATGTTCTAAGTAAAACACTAAGTATGCTAATGTTTCATATGCTCATGATAATTGATGAATGGTTTTAGTGAGTAGGAAAGAGTCTTACTAAGCCTGGGTGCTTATAGTTTTATTTTCTTATACCGCAGATCACGCAAAGGAAGAGTAAGGAAGCAGCAGGAGGGCATCAAAGAATGTGTGTGATAGTGACTTGGCCAAGAGACCATATGTTTGCTTGTCTTATGATAGAACTTTACCACTAAGTACTTGAATATGACTCTATGACATGATGCTAAAGTATGACTTGATGCTAAGTATGACATGATGCTAAAATATGACATGATGCTAAGTATGTTATGATGCTAAGTGTAAGGTTAATATGCCAAGCTCCCACGTTATGATGCTAGGAAAGGTAGTAAGTGCATGTAGGTGTAAGTTTGAAGTTTTCCGCTGCATTATGATGTCTACATGCCCTAAGTATGCTAGCATAACGCCGCTTTATGATGGTAAAAAAAAAAAGCGGGCGTTACAAACACCACAAGGATGAAAAGCTCTCCCTCAACCTCTCCTTATCCGGCGACAATCACCAAAAAGAGAAGCTCCACTTCCGACCCGCCACTCCCTTCTCTTCTCTTCTTCCGCGCACCACAAAGGAGAAGATGGCTTCCCCTTGTCCTGTGGGTGTCCGCAGCAGAGCATGTAGGAGAAGAGATTAGGAGAAGAAGAGTAGTTAAGCCTCTCTTCTCCTCCACCGCCGGCGTCGACCTCCACCGCTTGCACCGCCGGTTTCTCCTCCTTTCTCTTCTTGCCGTGTGCCACCAAGGGGTCAAGAAGGATCCTCCCTTATCGACAGCAACCTTGAAGGAGGGAAGAAACCACGAAAAGAGGAGAAGAGGCGATCCAAGGGCTTAGAGGAGAGGAGAGATTAGAGAGAGGGAGAGAGAGAGGTGGGGTTTATATAGGGGATTAGTTATGTTTAATTGGAAAATATTTTCCAATTAAATATGGATTGATTCCAAATATTTATATAGAATAATTTAACTAATCCAAAATTAATTCCATTAATTATTCCATCCAAAATTTTATATAGAATAATTTAATTAATCCAAGATTAATTCCTTTAATTATTCGATGATTAATTCTTTAATTAATCTGAGATTAATAAATTAATTAATCCCAAATTAATTCCTTAATTAATCCGTGATTAATTCCTAAATTAATTTGAGATTAATAATTTAATTAATCCCAAATTAATTCCTTAATTAATCCGGCCTTTTATCATGACTTTTTTGGGGCTTTATGTTAGTGATATGAGAGAAGTGTCCTAAGGCAATCGCCTTATGATTGTAAAACATTTATATTAATAAATGATAATTCACTATTTGAGTATACATGCTTGTGTATTTGATTGGGATCTTAAACTCATCTACTGAATGTCCGCAATACAACTCACAGCATAAGAGAATTTGTGATGAGATCACAACTAGTGATTATCTCTAATGCGCAAATGTGAAGTATTGAAAATATCCCTAGTCAATGAATTGATAAAAACGGACACTATCAATTCTGTTGAGACTAGCATGGGTTATTCTCTAATTAGCTGATTCTCACTGGCTGGTGACATTGAGATGTCCGGAGATAAACATGGATGCTAGTTAAGGGAACTAGTTCATTGGAGTGACTAGCTGTAAGACTTCATATGGGAATCTACATGTAGATATGTCAATGAAGATCTTACTGCGGCTTAAATGCGATGTTCCTTTGACTTGCGGTGTTCAAGTCATCTTGGTCATGGAGACTTATACTTTGACATCTTAAGCAAGCATCTCCAAGGAGGTGTGGACCCAGGATGATCGGGTATAAGCCGAAGTGCCCGAAGATGTTTGAACAGCCTACAAAGGATTCACCACTCCTTGCGAGGAGATGTATACCCAGGCCTATCGTCGGATTGTTACTCAAAGCCTCTGGCCAGAGCATATCATGTTTAGAGTGAGAGTCTCTAAAATACATGAGAGTAATTAGAAATCCAAAGGACGAGTAAGATATTACTTGGGCTAGGTGTGACGTAGTCAGCCTAGTGGGGACTGACACCATAGACCGTGTCCTGAACCAAGTGGGTATAAGGTGGTGAAGGGAATGGGGCACGATTCATTAGAGCTGTTGAAGGGTTTCAGAATAATTTCTTCTGAGGTCAAACCGTTGATCTTTCGATTAATTGGGGATCATGATGTACTACTAGGTGCCACTCATGATCGTTCTATAATTTGTTGATTATAGACGGCCAACATAAATCGAAAGCCTATTTAGTCACACGCACTACGAGTAATCCGAGGGATTTAAAACGAGTTGAAAATTGGATTTTCCGATCAAGAGAAATAAGTCGAATCTGAGTTAGTCAGAGGCGCAATGGAAGCTAAAAATGGCTAAGTCTTTTGAAGGCTTTTTGGGCGAATTAAATGAGTTTAATTCGCGATCGGTTCGGGTCGGTTTTGGCCGGCCAAAGAGGGTGTTAACCCTCCTTGGGTGGCCGGCCATTAAAGGGAGAAAAACCAATTTAATTGGTTTAATTAATAAGATAAATCCAGCGCGATTTATTTTATAAATTATGGATAAATAAATTTGTATAAAGAAATTTATATAAATAAATTTATAGAAATTTATTCTTTTACGGAAGATTAAAATAATTCATGAATTGGGTTTATTTTAATTTTATAAAATCAATTATGAATTGATTTTTCCATAATAAGAAAGTTTATAAATTTCTTATAAAATTTATTCTATAATTTAAAGAGAAGAAGAATTTGTTTTATTATAATTAGTTATAATAAAACTTGGTTTAAACGGAATAATTCATAAGAATTTATAAGATAAATTTCTTATGATAATAATTAGTTTTATTATAAAGTTAGTTATAATAAAATTCATAAGAGAATTTATAGGATAAATTTCTTATGATAATTAATTTGTTTTATTATAAATTGGTTTATAATAAAGACTCGGTTTAAATGGAATAATAATAAGAAATTTATAAGATAAATTCTTATAACTAATTCCGTTAATTCGGTTTAGAGGGAGACTTAGCAAAGGAGTTGCTACTATATAAAGGAACCAAAGGCTAGCCCTTATTCCTAACTCAACTTATCATAGAGCTCTCCCTCTCTCTCTTAATCTCTTCTCCTCTCCCTCTCCCTCCCTTGCCTAGGGCCGGCGCCCACCCTAGAGGATTAGGGCCGGCGCACAAAGGACTTCTTGGAGGAGGCCGTGTGCTTCAAGAAGAAGAAGGAGAACCCGAACACGAAGAAGAAGAAGCGGATTGCGACTCCTCTCTTCTCGGAATTCGATTCCGTTTTCTTCTTGGTTAGTTTCCTATCTTTCCTCTCTTGATCTTTAAAGTTGTGCCTATAGAGAATCTAGTAGTTCTCGTCGGCACAAAACTCATGACTTTGCGAAGTCATCCCGAAGAGAACTCGGCGTGGACGCGAATAGAGGCGAAGCTTCCAAGGGACGCTACGGTTGGATCTCGTCCCTTTTCTTCGAGTTACGAGAGGTACAAAGTAAATTAGTTTACTTTTCCGCAAAGTTTTATTTTATGATTATGTCAACCACCATAAGGTTGCATGCTAGATACGAAGTTAAAATAATTTAGGAAATTATTTTATGCAAATTCTTCCGCTGCACGTAAAAATTTTAATTTACGAACTCGTATCCTTGTCGACATGCACCCGGTCCCAACAGTGGTATCAGAGCCGGTTAGTGTTCGACTTAATCAAATAATTGTTTTGTGGAAAACTTTGTCATGATCTCAATTTCGGAAAAAAAATTTTTAATTATGGAAACTTTCAAATTATAATAAATTTTAGATTTAGGAATTTCAAAGTTTGGAAATCCTCATGAAATTTCGCAAACGTTTGAAATTTTCTATTTTCTGAAATTTTATAATAATTTCGAAACTTCCCATCTTTGGAAACTTTCCAATTTTGAAAATTTTCTATTTTAGAAATTTTCCAATTTTGGAAATATGTAAGTTTTCCTTTGTACCAGAAACTTACAATTATTCTGAAAATCAATTTTGAAATCTCGCAATTTTGGGCACTTTCTTTTAAGAAAGTCTAGACAAATTCATGGACAGTTAATTGACAATTAAATTTGAATTGGTTTTTAAATTGACAACAAAATTCTTTATTTTGGATTGAGCCTCGGGGAGCCGTCCAATTTAAAGTTAGTTGTTGTAATTTAATTTCCCAATTTTAAATTGAAATTGTCATGTTTGATTGGATTGAGCCTCGGGGAGCCGTCCAATTGGATTTACAACACATTACTTTTCTTTGGGTATCTGAGCCTCGGGGAGCCACCCTTAGAAAAAATTTGTTGTAATTAATTAAATCCATGAATAAAATATGTTAAGAGGTGATGCTCTTACATATTGTTGTCTCCAAAATTAATTAGGAAAATGGTTTCCTATAGAGTTTCTTAAATGAGATTTTCATGAAAATAATATGTAGTTGAATTAAGGGATTTGTCTCTTAATTTAACAAGATTTGATTTAGAGAAATCAAAGTCTTGAACATATTATTTCCGAAATTAATTATGACAATTTAGGAAATTGTTTCCCAAAACAATTCCTTTAATAAAGTATGAAATTATGATTAGGAAATCCGGTTCCTAATTTAATTCATGAGACTTGATAAATTAAGTCACATACATACTTTATTAAGGAAATCGTTAGTCATGACATAATTTTATGTCATGAATGTGCTTAAAGAGAATGAGACCCAAAACCCCTTACAAAATATTAAGGCCAACACCTTCCATTAATATGGTTAGAATCGGAGTTTTGTTTCTCGCTTGGGTTGATGGACACATCCATGCCCGACTTGAACCTCAACATGTTCAAACCATGGAATTAGTTTATGAATAATATAGTTCGAGTCAGAGGTCAATCATTAGTTTTGGTTGTTGGACACATCCAAGCCTGACTAAGCGGTTGAATGAGCTCCAACCATGTTAAAACTATTTCTTGATTAATGGGTCAGCCTTAAGCTTGGAGCATCGATTTGTTGTGCCACAGCCAAGGTCGATGTAAAGAGAGGTGCAGTTGGGTGCTATGTATAATGATACATACTTGTTAATGAGTTAACAACCCAATGTTTTATGCAAACATTCAATTAGTTGATAGCATAATGTGATAGTTACATATATGTGATGTGTAATCGGTATAATTACCTACCTTCATAGCTAAGAAGAACTTGATGGCCACAGCCATGGTTGTTCTTATCTATGGTTGGATATCAACCTATTTGGAGATGTTCCTACGATCTCCCGAATTGATAATAAGGGTGAATCAATTCGAAAAATAAATAGGATTTAATTTATGTATGTTGATACATTCTTTAATAAATCTTCTCACATAATCTCAATTTGTATTTCTAGGATAATCACTCGATCATGTCTTCCCTAAACTTGCGTTCCATTTTGGACACCAATAAATAACTGGGCCTAACTTCATAGACTGGCTTCGAAACCTGAGGATAGTCCTTAAGGCAGAAAAGCCTTGCTTGTGTCCTTGAAGATCAACTTCCCAAACGTCCTTCTGAAAATGCAACTCCAGACCAGTTTCCTGAGTTGCTCAACCTGCTGAAGACTATAGAGCCTTCTGTAAAGCAGGATCAGAAGATGATACTGTTAGTTGGTTCCTCAAAGAAAGGTTCTAAGAGGAAGGCCAAAGAACAGAATAAGGAAAGAAGAAAAAGGCTAAAAAGACTGAAAAGAAACCAAAAGGCACTTGCCATCATTGTGGCAAGGAGGTCACTGGCGAAGAAACTGCAAGATTTATCTTGAGTCCTTGAAAGAGAAGGCATCCGATGCCCCATCCTCTTCAAGTATCTTCGTTATTGAATGTCACTCTATTTCCTCAAACACATGGGTACTTGATACTGGGTGTAGCTCACATATATGTAATGACATACAAGGGCTAAGGAATAGAATAGACTCGTCAAAGGAGAAGCGAATTTACGAGTTGGAAACGGAGCAAAGATTGCTGCTGTTGCCATCGGAACATATTTGCTAAAGCTCCCCACTGGGACGTGTCTTAGAATTGGATAATGCTATTTCGTTCCTTCGTTGATAAAGAACATTGTATCTATTTCATGTTTGAATGAAAAGGGTTATCATTTAACTTTTAGTAACAATTGTTGTTACATAACTTTAAATGGCGTCTTTATGGGAATGGAACTTTGTGCAATGGCATCTACACGTTAGATTTATCCAGTGACGTTTTCAATATCGAAGTTAGCAACAAACGTGCTCGAATAGATAATCGAATAGACTCCTACACTTGGCATTGTCGTCTTGGCCATGTAAGTAAGAAACGCATGACCGAATTACACCGATGTGGAATTTTGGAATCATTTGAACCCGGTTCATTTGATACATGCGAATCATGCTTAAAAGGCAAGATGACCAAATTACCCTTTACCGGAAAAGGTAATCCAGTGGGAGAGTTGCTTGGTCTAATACATACCGATGTATGTGGACCAATGTCAACTCCAGCACAAGGAGGCTATACTACTTCATCACCTTTATCGATGATCACTCACGATTCGGGTACGTGTTCTTGATGAAACACAAATCTGAAGCTTTGATAAATTCAAAGAGTTCAGAAATGAAGTAGAGAAACAGCTTGGCAAAAGTATTAAAATACTTCGATCCGATCGATCGGTATCGGGCGGTATTGGGGAATAGTGGTGAATACTTAAGTCAA
>JAGFNQ010009312.1:0-34066 GCA_024364735.1 Boesenbergia rotunda | reverse complement strand
TCTGAAAAGTTCAGAAAGGGACAAATGGCTTGAAGCCATGAAGTCGGAAATGGATTCCATGGACGAAAATCAAGTATGGGACTTGGTTAACCACCTGAAGGGATTAAGCCCATAGGGTGCAAGTGGGTTTTTCAAGAAGAAAACTGACATGGAAGGTAATGTTGTTACCTTTAAGGCTAGATTAGTGGCAAAAGGATATCGTCAGAAACAAGGAATTGATTATGACGAAACCTATTCGACAGTAGCTATGCTTAAATCCATTCGGATGCTCCTAGCCATAGCAGCTCATTATGATTATGAGATATGGCAAATGGATGTGAAAACCGCTTTCCTTAATGGAAACCTACTTGAGGATGTATACATGATACAACCTGAAGGTTTCACATCGGTTGATAAAACCAAAGTATGCAAGCTTCGACGATCCATATATGGACTGAAGCAAGCATCCAGGAGCTGGAACATCCGTTTTGATGAGACAATCAAAGAGTTTGATTTCTCACAAAATCCTGACGGATCTTGTGTGTACAAGAAGGTTAGTGGGAGTGCAGTCGTATTCCTAGTATTATATGTCGATGACATATTACTTATAGGAAACGATATATCAGTCTTACAGACAGTTAAAATTTGGTTGTCCAAAACTTTCTCCATAAAAGACCTGGGAGAAACAACCTATATCCTTGGGATTAGAATCTATAGAGATAGATCAAAACGGTTGCTTGGTCTTTCGTAGTCTACATATATAGATCGAGTGCTAAAAAGGTTTAGCATGTCGGAATCCAAGAAAGGTTACCTTCCCATCAGGCATGGGATCAACCTTTCAAAGTCTATGTGTCCGCGCACAGAAGACGAGAGGATTTGCATGAATAAGATTCCCTATGCATCCGCGATAGGATCTATCATGTATGCTATGTTATGTACTAGGCCCGATGTATCATATGCTCTGAGCGTCTCAAGCAGATACCAGTCGGATCCAGGAATGGATCATTGGGTGGCTGTCAAGACAATCCTTAAGTACTTAAGAAGAACTAAGGATGTGTTCCTAATATATGGAGAAGGAGATATGGTAATACGTGGGTATACAGATGCCAGTTTCCATACAGATAAGGATGACTCCAAATCTCAGTCCGGATATGTATTTACTTTGAATGGAGGCGCAATAAGTTGGAAGAGTTCCAAACAAGACACCGTAGCGGATTCTACCACTGAAGCGGAATATATCGCAGCTTCGGAAGCAGCAAAGGAAGCAGTCTGGATCAAGAAGTTTGTCTCCGAACTTGGTGTGGTTCCAACCATTGATGAAGCAGTGCCGGTTTACTGCGACAACAATGGTGCTATTTCACAAGCAAAGGAACCAAGGTCTCATCAGCGATCCAAACACGTGCTTCACCGCTATCATCTGATCAGAGAGATTATAAGTAGGAATGATATACAAATTGAGAAAATTCCCACTGAAAGGAATTTAGCGGATCCATTAACTAAGGCCTTGCCTCAAAGTAAGTTTGAGGGTCATGTTAGAGCCTGTGGTATTGGATACCGTAGCGATTGGCATTAGGCCAAGTGGGAGTTTGTTAGTAATATGAGAGAAGTGTCCTAAGGCAATCGCCTTATGATTGTAAACATTTATTTCAATTAATGAAAATTCACAATTTGAGTATACATGTTTGTGTATTTGATTGGGATCTTAAACTCATTTACTGAATGTCCGCAATACAACTAGTGATTATCTCTACATTTGCAATTGTGAAGTATTGAAAATATCCCTAGTCGATGAATTGATAAATACGGACACTATCAATTCTGTTGAGACTAGCATGGGTTATTCTCTAATCAGCTGATTCTCACTGGCTGGTGACATTGGGATGTCCGGAGATAAACATGGATGCTAGTTAAGGGAACTAGTTCATTGGAGTGACTGGCTGTAAAACTTCAAATGGTAGTCTATATAACGACATGTCAATGAAGTTCTTACTGCAGCTTAAGTGCGATGTTCCTTTGACTTGCAGTGTTCAATTCATCTTGGTCATGGAGACTTATGCTTTAACATCGTAAGCAAGCATCTCCAAGGAGGTGTGGACCCAGGATGGTTGGGTAGAAGCCGAAGTGCCCGAAGATGTTTGAACAGCCTACAAAGGATTCACCACTTCTTGCGAGGAGATGTATACCCAAGGCCTATCGTCGGATTGTTACTCAAAGCCTCTGGCCAGAGCATGTCATGTTTAGAGTATGAGTCTCTTAAATACATGAGAGTAATTAGAAATCCAAAGGATGAGAAAGACACTACTTGGGCTAGGTGTGACATAGTCAGCCTAGTGGGGACTGACACACATAGACCATGTCCTGAACCAAGTGGGTATAAGATGGTGAAGGGAATGGGGCACGATTCATTAGAGCTGCTGAAGGGTTTCAAAATTATTTATGAGGTCAACCGTTGATCTTTCGATTAATTGGGGGTCATGATGTACTACTAGGTGCCACTCATGATCGTTCTATAATTGGTTGATTATAGACGGCCAACATAAATCGAAAGCCTATTTAGTCACACGCACTACGAGTAATCCGAGGGATTTAAAACGAGTTGAAAATTGGATTTTCCGATCAAGAGAAATAAGTCGAATCTGAATTAATCAGAAGCGCAACGGAAGCTTAAAATGGCTAAGTCTTTTGAAGGCTTATTGGGCGAATTAAATGAGTTTAATTCGCGAAGAGATGGGCTTGTTATGGTCGGCCAAAGAGGGTGCCGGTTTGGCCGGCCACAATAAAGGGAGTAACCAATTTATTTGGTTTAAATAATAAAATAAATCAAGTGCGATTTGTTTTATAAAATTATGGATAAATAAATTGATATATAAAGAGATTTATAAAGAAATTTGTAGAAATTTATTCCTTTTATGGAAATTAAAATAAACCATGAATTGGTTTAATTTTAATTAATAAAATCAATTATGAATTGATTTTTCCATGATAAGAAAATTTTATACAAATTTTATTCCATAATTAAAAAGATAGATATATTTGTTTTATTATAAAAATAGTTATAATAAAACTTGGCATAACGGAATAATTAATAAGAAAATTTATAAGATAAATTTCTTATTAAAATTTATTCCGTTAATTCCGTTAAAGGGGAGACATGGCAAGGGAGAGGCTACTATATAAAGGAACCAAGGCTAGGCTTGAATTCCAAAAATTGAGTAGTAAAGAGATTAGTAGCTCCCTCTCTCTCTCTAACTCTCTCTCTCTCTCTAGGGTCGGCGCCCCTCTCTCTCTCTAGGGCCGGCTCTCTCTCCTCCCCTAGGGCCGACGCACATCCCAAGGGTGGCCGAGAGCTTCATCCACCAAGAAGAAGCAAAAGAAGAAGAAGCGGACCGCGACTCCTTCCTTCCTTTCCCGGAATCTTGATTCCATTACTTGGTGGTTAGTTTCCATCTTTCTCTCTTGTTTTTCTAGTTGTGCCTTTGGAGAATCTAGTAGTTCTCGTCGGCACAAAACTTGTGGCTTTGCGAAGTCATCCCGAAGAGAACTCGGCGTGGACGCGAATAGAGGCGGAGCTTCCAAGGGACACTACGGATGGATCTCGTCCCTTACTTCGAGTTACGCGAGGTACTAAGTAAATTAGTTTACTTTTTCGCAAAATTTTAATTTATGATCATGTCCACACATCATAAGGTCGCATGCTAGATACGTGGTTAAAAATAATTTGAGAAATTATTTATGCTAATTCTTCCGCTGCACGTAAATATTTTAAAATTTACGAACCCGTATCCTTGTCAACATGCACCCGGTCCCAACAAATGCCTCCCCGAGCAGCCCGGTATAATTTTTTTAAGTTAAATTTCTTTAAATGGAATTCCTTCATACTTTTTGTAAATGCATATTCCTTCTCTTAGAAGACGCCGACCAAACCAGGCAGAACCCGGTACCCAACCTAGTCCTGATCCTAGGTTTTCGAATTTAGAACTATGTAATAAGTTCGCTCGTACGACCTATAAACCTATCAAGACGAGCTACTTGAATAGACAATTTTTCACCCAATCCAATATTCCAGAACAAAACACATAGAAGTTAAACATCACTTCGTAAGAGACCATGTAGCCAGGGGTGAGATAGTACTTAAGCATATAGACTCAAAATCCAACTTAGCTGATATATTCACAAAACCCTTACCTGAGTCTGAGTTCAGCTCACTAAGAAGGCAGTTAGGATTGTGCTCTGTAGAATAGATTAACTCTACTTTTGATTTTTTTTGAAAAAAAAACTATTTTTCTTTAAATTCAAAATTAGTTTTATTTGAAATCCTTTCCGACTTAGTGTTATTTTTAAAACCATCCCTTTCAAAACTAGGGCTTTTTCGCAAATGGACTTAGCCTAGGCCCTAATCCTAGAACTGCATGTACCTATAGATTTACAAGCCAGCATCTCACAAGCACCTTAGGGTACTTTTTGATTGATAACCTAGAAAGGGTTTAGATGTTTAGGTCTTTGCCTTAATTCAAGATGCTTTAAGTCAGTGCATCTGCAGTAATTAGGGCACTAAATACAACTTACACAGCAATAAAGTTAAGTGTCAAGTTTAGAAAATCTAACTTGAACAGAAACACTTAACTTGACTAACCCTAGCAAAAACTACTGCTTATAACAGTTAGTGAGTAGCTAATTGGGTTAGACAGGTCCCTACAAGAGATAATCAACTGATTTGGTTTAAGTCTTATCATGAATTGGTTCAGTACAGCAAAATCATGCAAATATTTTTCCTTTATGAAAGTTATTTAATTTCTGCTATATTTATCTGGTTTTTGATATATGGAAAAGGGGGAGAGATAAGAAAGGAGAGAATTTAAAATTTTCTATTTAAAATATTTTTTGTTTTAAATTTTTTTTATCTCTCAAAATTTCAAAATCTATCCTTTATTCAAAAAGTACTTAACTAAGCTTTTCAAAAATTCTGTAAGTACTTAAGCTTTTCAAAAATTCTGTAAGTACTTAAGCTTTTCAAAAAATTCTGTAAGTACTTAAGCTTTTCAAAATTTTCTATGTACTTAAGCTTTTCAAAATCTTCTAAGTACTTAAGCTTTTCAAAATTTTCTAAGTACTTAAGTGTTGTTAAATCTTACTAAGTACTTAAGTTAAAGCTTTCAAAAACTATTGAGTACTTTAAAACTTAAGGCTTCAAAATTTTTTAAGTATTCTAAACTCATGCTTCCAAAAACTCTTCTATGTACTTTTAAAAATTAAGTTGTCAAAAGATTTCCAAGTACCTAAACTTAAGTTTTCAAAAGTGCAAAAATCATTTTTGAAAATATAAAAGCCTTTTGTTGAAAATAACTCTAAGTTTTTTCTTAAACATAGAACCCCACGAACTTTTGAAAAATCTAGGGGGAGAGTCCTTCCAGGGGGAGGGAACAAAATTTAATGTTTTTACATGCTTTGATTAAAACTTAACTTTTTGAACTAGAGTTGCCATAAATCAAAAAGGGGGAGATTGTTGGTGCAGAAAGCACCCAAGTCAAACCTGTGTTTTGATAATGGCAACAGAGTTCAAAAGTTAAGTCTTACTTGTTATCTAACATACTGCTCTAGTGTGCAGGTAAAAAGTCCTAGCGAAGGACTGCTAGGCACTGGCGAAGGAATGCCAGGGTAAAAAGTCATAGCGAAGGACTGCTAGGCACTGGCAAAGGAATTCCAGGATAAAAAGACCTAGCGAAGGACTGCTTGGCGCCAGGCGAAGGACAGCTTGGGACTGAAGCCCTAGCGAAGGAATGCTAGGCACTGGGCGAAGGACAGCTCGGTATCCAAGACCTGGCGAAGGACCGCGAGGCAAAAGTCCAACCAGAGGAACGGTTGGCATCAGGTACATTCTCCCGAGAGGAGTAGGTGAGGACGCGTTCCCCATCGAGGGAACAGTAGGCATCGATTCGACCTAGGGTTCCATTTTGGAGGCCCAAAGTCAGAACCAAGACAGCTAAGGCTGTATAAACATAATACTCTAATGCTTTATATTGTTTTGGACTAACCCTGGATGCAGGACCAAAGGAACGTGTGTCTGCAGCTCAGAATGCCCAAAGGAGAGAGGCAAGTATCTGAGCAGGGCGCCCTCAGTGTCCTGGGCGCCCCCAAGGGCAACACAAAACAAACGAAGCAACAAAGGCTTCGGCTGCTCACTAGCCGGGGCGCCCCCAGCAGCCAGGGCGCCCCCAGTGCCCAGGGCGCCCCGCGCCTACGCTAGCGAAGCTGATTACCCTTATCCAGCCGAGAAGCCTGCGCTGAAGGAGTCAAACAGGGCGCCCCCAGCGTCCAGGGCGCCCCGAGGTGCTATAAATAGCACCCAACGCCAAGGCTTTGAGAACAACACTTGATTCAACGCTTCTACGCTCTTCTGCTCTCGCATCTCGCTCCGGAAACCCCAACTCGAGCCGACGACGTCCCGCTGCTCCGAAAAAGACTACCTACATCGAACGTCGATAAAAGAAGAGCTTTTTGTTTTTAAAAGTTTAACTTGCTACATTTGTAATTCAATACTGTAAACTGTTATTGCGCGATTATAGTATTGCCCGCAGTAAACGGTCAACGACTGTGGGCCTTGAAGTAGGAGTCGACCTAGGCTCCGAACCAAGTAAAAATCACTGTGTTTGCGTGTTTATTTTTAATCTTCCGCTGTGCGATTTCTCTATCTCAAATCTGAACGCTTTCCGATATTCACCCCCCTCTATCGGTTCTCTCGATCCAACATTAGATTCTTAATCTCCAAGCCTTGCCTTGGTTCCTTTATATAGTAGCCTCTCAATCGCCAAGTCTCCTTTTTATGGAATAAATTTTCATAAGAAATTTATCATATAAATTTTTCTATCAATTATTCTATCATGCCAAGTTTTTATCATAATTTAATTTATAATAAAAACAATCATGTCTCCCTTTTTTTATGAAATGAAATTTCTTTATATAAATTTCTTTATCATGGTAAATCAATCTATTATTGATTTAATAAAATAAACCAATCCATGGTTCATTTTAATTTCCATGAAAAATAAATCCCTTTATATAAATTTCTTTATATAAATTTCTTTATCTATAATTTTATAAAACAAACCACGCTCGGTTTATTTTATAATGTGAACCAAACAATTTGGTTCTCTCCTTTTTAATGTGGCCGGCCAAACAAAGAGGGTGGGGACCCTCTTTGGCCGGCCAAACCCAAGCCATGACCTCACGAATTAAACTCATTTAATTCATCCAATAAGTCTTCAAAAAACTTAGCCATTTTATGCTTCCGATGCGTCTCTAAGAAATTCAGATTTGACTTATCTCTCTTGATCGGAAAATCCAATTTTCAACTCGTTTTAAATCCCTCGGATCACTCGTAGTGCGTGTGACTGATAGACCCAAAATAGACTATCACGAATGTGGGTCTCAAATTTAAATATTTATAAAATGCTGGAAACCCTTTTTGCAATCAAAAATATGAAAACGTAGTAAAGGGGCCACAGGTCGTATTTTTCTCGGGGCTAGTTGTGGTTGTGTTCGACTCGTGCTTGTATTTATGTGTCATTTGTGAATTTTGGGTTTCGAATAGTATATGGTTTGGGTTTCAAGTAAATCTGGATTTGAATTCAAACAAGAATGGGAAAAGCGATGAAAAGCAAGAACTCAACTAAATGAGCTAAACAAAATATGGCGATTGATGAACTTAACCAATGAACAACTCCATCAAGACACTTAAACAATTTCGGGAAACCAATCTGAGTCCAAATGCAAAACAAAGGCTAAGCAAATGAATATAGGCAGTGATACAATTTTCAGAAACAAACACTTGGAACACTTGCTAGCTACAAAATTTAGTATCCAAACATTTAAACAAACTCCACACAACTAGCTACAATTTCCGAAAGCAAATAAACGCAGAAAAATTCAGTAATGACCGCATGGTACACTAGCTGAATTCAAGCACCATAGCACATCAAAATCAGTATATAATTGGATACCAATTAATGCCTAAACTGCCTTTTGATACAAAGTTGCAAAATTTGACTTAAGCTGATACAAGGAATAGAAAATCTGATGTGCCAAGAAGAATTGATGCTAAGTGCCCAAAACCATCACAAACAATTCGAAATTAACATGCAGGTCTGTAGGAATTCAGATACAATCACTGATCAGTCAAAACGAATTAAAGGCAGATAGGAAATGCAAGAGATCAGAAGTTGTGTGCAGAAATGCAGGGATAACATGTAAAATTCAGCAACTGAATTGGATGCTAAAGCTAAACAACAACTGAAGTCTATTTCCCCATGCCACTATTCACATAAGATTCCTAAGAACTCAATTCAATTGATTGTAAATGTAGGAACTGAAGATTGAAACTCAGCTGAAACTGAACTGCCAAATTGTTGAACTGATGCAGAATTGCAGTAATTGCAGAGTCTAATGCAGAATTGCAGTGCAGCAAGAATTTGGATTCAAAAATCATACGAGAAAACTGATATTCAATTGCCATAAAGTTCCAATGCAAGGCTTTACTGACACAACTCAGAAATGAGAAGCTGGGGATTACAGAAATTAAATCTGAATGGCAAAATTTGAAGCTGAACTGCAGAAAACCAAATTGAAACGCAGCATGTGCAGGAAACGCAGGATGTCCAAACAAAACAAAATTCAGAAAGGAAACTAAAAGCGAAACAACTTAACTCAACTAAACTAACACACTAGATGTGAAAAATCTGAAGAATTCTGAACAGGAAATGAAACTGAAATGCACGTTCAGTAATGGACTGATACGCAAGCTTACAAAATGGCACGCAACAGTATAAGCTAAAGTAAACTGAAATTTAACTCAATCTATCACAAAACAAGTTCCTAAGTTACTGAATTCGAAGATTAAAAACCTAATGAAACCAAACAATTCAGAATTACAAACTAAAACAGCTGATAACTGAAAATCTAAACAGAATTGCTCGAAAATGAAATCTACAGCTAAACAAATGAAAATTAAGTATCTAAACTACTCCTCAACCCTTCTCCAATTCAAGAGCTCCTTCGTCGTCAATTAAGAGTGAACTTCGGACTCACAAGTTCAACAAATCAGTGAAGAACTGTCTCTGCAAATGATTCAAAGCAAATCCTGCTCAAGCTAAAATTTGCTTCCGAATTCTTCAAACTCGCTGTGGTGGCTTGCGATTTGGATTAGGGAATGACCGAAACCTTCTAGGGAACCCCTCTGGACAGCTCGGATGCAGTGGAAATGGAGCACAATTGAGCTCGCTGAAATCAAATAGCGAAACTGCCGAGACCTCACGCAACCTTGCTATTGAGCAAAAATTCAATCTGAAACCTCATTGAGAACTCTCTTCACTGACCTAGCCCTTGCTCTGATGATGGATTGAGTGGACGCGCCTCTTGGATGAAGAATTCTACTGAAGAAATGAAGAACTAAGCGAAGAAGACGAAGAAACGGTGGAGACACGACGAGGAGAAGCTGCTGCCAAATTTTCCTTAAGTAATTAAGTTTGGACGGCTCAGATTGATTGGAGGAGATCCAACGGCTGATCTTGCTCTGATTTGAGCCAAACTTTGATGATGATGATCTGGGGTCAGGATCTGCCTCGTGGTAGCTCGGATCCTCCAGATGTGTAACGGATGGTCCAGATCAACCGAATCTGTGAATGGACGATCTAGAGCCCTCCGAGCTTGATCCAACGGTTGGATGATCTCTGATTGGAATGAAACCTTCAGATCTTGCTCATAGTGCTTGATCAACCCTAACCCTAGCTCGGATTGCTTCAGATTGTCCCGGATGGCTCAGATCTAGCCGCTCTTGAATCGGACGGCTCGGATTAATCGTAAGTTTGATAATTCGATCCGGTTCCACTTCCGACTCAAGTTTGACCCAATATGCCCTAGGTCCATGAACCTTTCATGCCTACAAAAATAGATCAGAAATTAAGTGGCCAAATAATCTAATTTAATGCAAATTTGCAATTAAGTCCAAAATAAGAGTAAGTTCTAAAACCTAGGGCAATTTCACAATTTTAGCAATAAAAACATAGGTCAAACATGGATTTTAACAACTCAAATGATCAATAAAATGGTATCTCTCAACTCCCCCACACTTAACATTGAGCGTCTCGCGAAATCACTAAGTATGTATCCCCTAGATTTTCTTAAGTATAATTAGAAACAAATGAAAAAAAATTACCTAAGGTTGTCAATTCTCATAAATCTAAGCTCTATGGATTAGTATCTTGTCCTTAAATCAACAACTTAGCCTTTTCATCCATCATGAGTCATTGAGATGAATTTAAATCACTAGCCTTTCATGGGAAGTTTTGGTGGCTCTCTCCTTAAGTCCTAAGTTGATGATGGAAGTGGAGCTCACTCAAACACATATGCTTCTTGCACTACCATAGGCTTGCTTATTATCTAATCTCCACCATTATTCATGATTAGGATCAACATCTACAAAAACAAGTGAAAACATGAAAAATGGTGAGAAATGGAATAAAAGCTAAGAAAATGGAAAATTTGATAAAGTGGAAGACTTGAGTGCTCAAGTATGTTTCCAATGTGCTTTGCCCCATCTTTCAGTCCTCTAGTGATATCCAAAAAGTGTGGCGAAGTCAAATTCGAATAATTCCTTTGATTTGGATGAAGAAAAACCTATTTGATCTCCTTGTGCCAAGTTTCCATTTTGCGTGCCAAATTTCTTTCTTCATTCTTCTTTCCTGATTTTTCCTCTTTTCCTTTCTCTCTAGCAAGGTCAGAAATGAAATGAAATAAAGCTTAAATCCGGATGAGAAAAACATTCACTGATTTTATAGTGCCAAGTCTTCATTTGTGTGCCACCCTTGTTTTTGTTTCTCTCTTCTCATTTTTTTTTCAAACTGTTTTTCTTTCTTTTTTTTTTCTTCTGCTCTTAATCTTCTATTGGGGCACTGCAGATCAGATTTAAATCATCAGAGAACTTGGGGAATCAAGTAACATAGATACTCAACATACAACTTTAACTAAACACCCTTTGCAACTCTTCTTGATACACTTCACCTTAAAGTTGGCACACTACTTTCACTTCTTCTTCTTTCTTTCCTCTTTTTTTTTTTAGTTTCAGCTCCACGACAGAATCATCTGGTTTCTTAAAATAATTAACATCAGTTAGCATCACATAGTGTAGTGGAGAATTCGAATTGTCTCACTCGAAAATCCTGATCAGCATGTTAAATTTCATCCACATCTTTCACTGCATTTCATCTTTTCTGTTTTCTCTTTTCTGCTGCAATTTCAGCTCACGATCTCAATGTTTTTGCTCTCCATAACCTCTAATAGCTGTCGAGTGGTTTTCTTTCAATTCAATTCAGCTCTTGATGATTGCAATCAGCTGGATTCTAGCCTCACCACTGCACAGATTTTCACTGCTTCAAATCAGCTTTTACAGCCTTCAATTCGGATTGTCTTCAGCTTGTTTTCAACTGCAGTTCAGATGCTAGCATTTGGCAGCAATCCTTGCATTAGTTTCAATTCAAAACAGTCCAGCTTGTATCATTTCAGCTCTAAAATTCAGCACTCGGCAAAACAAGCAGTGCAGATTTTTTTCCAACTTCTTTTTAGCTTTTGTTCACCGGATTCACATTGACAACTTGATTTATTCAGCTGCAATTCAGATGATGTTTAGCTGCGATTCAGATTATAGCAGATTGCACTTGATTTCCCTAGCAAGGCTCAGCTGCGGTCCAATACATTGCTGACCAAAAATAGCTTCACAAAGAAAAATTTTTCTCTTCACTTTGGCACATAAGGTTTTCATTTGCGTGCCATTTTGAACTTAGACTTGCAGATTTTTTTTCATTGCCACTTGGATCTTCAAATGATGAGCAAGAATCTAGATGCTTCAATTGTTGTCTTCCTTAACTACTTCTTCTTGCTTGATCTTGATACCAAACTCAACTCAATTTGGCACATGAAAATGCAGAAATTTTTTTTTTCTTCGACATAAATTTCCTCTTTGATACCAAATCTTTCCAAAACACTAGTCACTCCCCCACACTTAAATCTTTGTTCGTCTCGGGCAAAATAACATTAGAAACATTCAAAGCAAACAAGTCCATAGAAAAGTGGGTAAGCGTAGGAGATAATTAAAGAAAAAGAGAATAAACATGATTATTGCTAAAAATTGATGTAGAAAGGAAAACAAATGGATTAGCATCTATAGATGTGATCCAATCATTGAAATATGATTTTGAAAGAACCTAAGCAAGTTCTAGAGCACAATAACATATGTATGTCACAAATATAAGGCTAATTCTCACTAGGCAAAAATAATTCATCTCAAGTCCTCAATTAAGAATCTAAAACTAAATAGTACTCAAGCATCCAAGAATTCATCCATTAGCTCAAACCCTAAGTTTTAACAACCATATTTAATTTAATTTCCAAAAGACTCTAACATGGTATGGAGATAACCTAGAGGGATACATTTATTCCTAAATATGAAGAAAACGTGCCAAAAGAACTAACATGCATTTATTGACAAGGACTCAATTTAAAAGAAAATTCTACTTCTAGAAAGCATAAAAAATGAAACATGCAATAAAGAAAATACAAGAAGAAACAAGCTCCCTTTTATTCTGGTGGACGGAGCCTATCAAGCAGTAGCCTCCATCGTGGTAGTGGAGGGGTATGAGTGGCTGGGAGCGTTAGGACTCCCCCACACTTGAACTTCACAAAAAATTGCTCTGGTGGCCTAAGGCGATTCAGGTTCAAGATCCATTGAAGGAATGGAGGGCTGTGGATTAAAGTAAGATCATCTCCTCCTTCTTTATGCCTCTTAGAAGTCCTTCCAGGTGGTTGAAGTCTGTTCAGTTGGAGCACCCACTCCTGAAGTCTTCTGGACCCTGCAAAACCATGTAATACCTCTCTCAAGCGTGCAGGGTCAGAAAGAAATAAAATAATATCAGTCTCTGCATGAAATGAATTTAAAGCTGTATCATATCCAATTAAATCAAATTCTGGTACCTCAATGAAATTTTCAAAATCATTTCCTACAAAATTTGCATCCAGATACTCATCACAAATAAAGAAATCAATTTCTGGCTCATCAATAGAAATTTCACAATTATTTTCCATCAAGGGTGTATCAAGTAATGTGTCACAGCCAATCAAATCAATCTCAGATATTTCCATAAGTTTCTCACATTCAACCTCAGCATAAGATATAGCAAGAGATTCATCAAAATAAATAACATCCATTTCAGGCACTTCTAAAAATTTTTCACTATCCATATCCACAAAAGATGTATCAAGATATTCATCATAACAAACAACATCAATTATAGGTGCCTCTGAAATTATTTCGCAATCCATATCAACAAGAGATGTATCAAGTAATGCAGTACGGCCAATGAAATCAATTTTTGGTACCTCTATTGGATTTTCACAAACACTCTCTACACAAGGTATATCAATGAATTCATCATAACCAATAAAGTTAGCACTAGGTACCTCGTTGAATTTTTCTGAACAAAGAAGAGAAATACTTACCTGAGCGTGCTGGAGAATACCTGGAGGTTCTACAAGGGTAGATGTATCCATGGCCTCCTCCTGGTCAAGTACATGCTCCTCTTCAGCCTCAGACTCTGGTGGACACTCAACTAAACTAGGTGATCCTTGGGTGCTTGCTTCCACCATGCAAGTCCCTACACTTTCTGCTTCATCCTTTGAATCTTCTAATGTATCAGTCAATTGTGGTGGTCCCTGAGGCTTAGTGCAATCCCCTACACCTGTGGAATCATCCTCTATGCATTCTTCTTTTGTAATATCTGCAACAACAACATTAGAAAAATTAGGGCCATCAATATCACTATCATCACAAAATAAAAGTCTAGAATGGTCCTGTGGAGCTTCAGTTTCTTCTTCTGGAGCTGAAAAATTCAAAAATGAATTTTGAATAGGAATCTCCGGAGGGATGCATGCTGTAGGTGCCCTATATTTGATGATTACTTCTTCTTCTTCTTCTATCAAATTTGCAAGATTACTTGAAGAAGGACTTGGCCATGCATTAGGGTCACCTTGAACTGATATAAAATCAACTCCGGGGCTCTCAGAATTATAAGCAACTTGAGAAGATAATTGTTCTGATCTTTGGGCTTTTATCTTATTCAATCGATCTTGCATGTTTTGAAACCATTGTTGTTGTTGTTCTTGAAAACATTGCTGTTGTTGTAGGATTTGTTGACACATCTCCATTATCCTTTGGTGTAGAGCCTCATCCCAATTAGGATCATCGAAGCCTCCTTGGTTAAACTGCTGAATTGGGAGGGGCTGAAAATTCTGAGTGTCTTGCTGAAAATTCTGTCCTTGAAACTGGAAATCTTGTTGAAAATGTTGAAATTGTGGTTGTGAAAACTCAAATTGAGTGGGCTGAAAATTCTGGTTTTGTTGCTGGAAATTCTGATTAATGGGCAGTGTGGGCTGGAAAAATAGTTGGTTTTGAGGTGGAAATGTTTGAAACGATTGACAATCTTGCTGCCCTTGTTGATATGGCTGGAATTGAGGTTGAAATTGATTATGTCCATGCTGAAAACTTGCAAAAGGCTGCTGGAAATTTTGGTTAAAATGCTAAAATTCTTGCTGAAATTGTTGGAATTGTTGTGGTGGCTGGAATTGCTGTATTTGGGGCTGAAAATCTTGGAATAGTGGCTGCCCATTCTGAAAAATCTGTCTTGGCTGAAAGTTTTGAAATGACGGTTGATCTTGTGGCTGAAAAAACTGATTTGGTTGCTCAAAAACTGAAAATTGGGGCTGCCCATTCTGAATTTGTTGGAAATTTGAGTAAGGCTGTTGGAAATCTTGCTGTGGTGGCTGAGGTGGCTGAAATGTAGGTTGAATCGGCCGTTGGTAAGTAGATGACTGAGCTTTATGTTTTTGTTGATTTACCAACACCTTACACTGACATTTCAACTCCACCAATGCCTCTTTTATCTCTTTATAGTCCTCTGGTGAAAACATTTGGATTTTATAGCCCTGTCACACAACAAACAAGAAAAATGACAGCAACCGTATACAAAAGAATAAGCAACAAAAATAGAATCCAATGATATGTCAAAAAACATACAAGCAAAAATCAAACAAATCAACTAGTTGCTTCCCCGGCAACGACGCCAAAAATTTGATAGACCCAAAATAGACTGTCACGAATGTGGGTCTCAAATTTAGATATTTATAAAATGCTGAAAACCCTTTTTGCAATCAAAAATATGAAAACGTAGTAAAGGGGCCACAGGTCGTATTTTTCTCGGGGCTAGTTGAGGTTGTGTTCGACTCGTGCTTGTATTTATGTGTCGTTTGTGAATTTTGGGTTTCGAATAGTATATGGTTTGGGTTTCAAGTAAATCTGGATTTGAATTCAAACAAGAATGGGAAAAGCGATGAAAAGCAAGAACTCAACTAAATGAGCTAAACAAAATATGGCGATTGATGAACTTAACCAATGAACAACTCCATCAAGACACTTAAACAATTTCGGGAAACCAATCTGAGTCCAAATGCAAAACAAAGGCTAAGCAAATGAATATAGGCAGTGATACAATTTTCAGAAACAAACACTTGGAACACTTGCTAGCTACAAAATTTAGTATCCAAACATTTAAACAAACTCCACACAACTAGCTACAATTTCCGAAAGCAAATAAACGCAGAAAAATTCAGTAATGGCCGAATGTTACACTAGCTGAATTCAAGCACCATAGCACATCAAAATCAGCATATAATTGGATACTAATTAATGGCTAAACTGCCTTTTGATACAAAGTCGCAAAATTTGACTTAACATGATACAAGGAATAGAAAATCTGATGTGACAAGAAGAATTGATGCTAAGTGCCCAAAACCATCACAAACAATTCGAAATTAACATGTAGGTCTGTAGGAATTCAGATACAATCACTGATCAGTCAAAACGAATTAAAGGCAGATAGGAAATGCAAGAGATCAGAAGTTGTATGCAGAAATGCAGGGATAACATGTAAAATTCATCAACTGAATTGGATGCTAAAGCCAAACAAAAACTGAGGTCTATTTCCCCACGCCACTATTCACATAAAATTCCTAAGAACTCAATTCAATTGATTGTAAATGTAGGAACTGAAGATTGAAACTCAGCTGAAACTGAACTGCCAAATTATTGAACTGATGCAGAATTGCAGTAATTGCAGAGTCTAATGCAGAATTGCAGTGCAGCAGGAATTTGGATTCAAAAATCATACGAGAAAACT
Source organism: Boesenbergia rotunda (assembly GCA_024364735.1). Lineage (NCBI taxonomy): Eukaryota > Viridiplantae > Streptophyta > Magnoliopsida > Zingiberales > Zingiberaceae > Boesenbergia > Boesenbergia rotunda. The sequence goes on along the minus strand of JAGFNQ010009312.1, from coordinate 17,813 downwards.
GATATTCAATTGCCATAAAGTTCCAATGCAAGGCTTTACTGACACAACTCAGAAATGAGAAGCTGGGGATTACAGAAATTAAATCTGAATGGCAAAATTTGAAGCTGAACTGCAGAAAACCAAATTGAAACGCAGCATGTGCAGGAAACGCAGGATGTCCAAACAAAACAAAATTCAGAAAGGAAACTAAAAGCTAAACAACTTAACTCAACTAAACTAACACACTAGATGTGAAAAATCTGAAGAATTCTGAACAGGAAATGAAACTGAAATGCACGTTCAGTAATGGACTGATACGCAAGCTTACAAAATGGCACGCAATAGTATAAGCTAAAGTAAACTGAAATTTAACTCAATCTATCACTAAACAAGTTCCTAAGTTACTAAATTCGAAGATTAAAAACCTAATGAAACCAAACAATTCAGAATTACAAACTAAAACAGTTGATAACTGAAAATCTAAACAGAATTGCTCGAAAATGAAATCTACAGCTAAACAAATGAAAATTAAGTATCTAAGCTACTCCTCAACCCTTCTCCAATTCAAGAGCTCCTTGGTCGTCAATCAAGAGTGAACTTCGGACACGCAAGTTCAACAAATCAGTGAAGAACTGTCTCTGCAAATGATTCAAAGCAAATCCTGCTCAAGCTGAAATTTGCTTCCGAATTCTTCAAACTCGCTGTGGTGGCTTCCGAATGCAGTTGAAATGGAGCACAGCTGAGCTCGCTGAAATCGGATAGCGAAACTGCCGAGACCTCACGCAGCCTTGCTATTGAGCAAAAATTCAATCTGAAACCTCACTGAGAACTCTCTTCACTGACCTAGCCCTTGCTCTGATGATGGATTGAGTGGACGCGCCTCTTGGATGAAGAATTCTACTGAAGAAATGAAGAACTAAGCAAAGAAGATGAAGAAACGGCGGAGACGCGACGTGGAGAAGCTGCTGCCAAATTTTCCTTAAGTAATTAAGTTTGGACGGCTCAGATTGATTGGAGGAGATCCAACGCTGATCTTGCTCTGATTTGAGCCAAACATTGATGATGATGATCTGAGGTCAGGATCTGCCTCGTGGTAGCTCGGATCCTCCAGATGTGTAACGGATGGTCCAGATCAACCTAATCTATGAATGGACGATCTAGAGCCCTCCGAGCTTGATCTAACGGTTGGATGATCTCTGATTGGAATGAAACCTTCAGATCTTGCTCATAGTGCTTGATCAACCCTAACCCTAGCTCGGATTGCTTCAGATTGTCCCGAATGGCTCAGATCTAGCTGCTCTGGAATCGGACGGCCCGGATTAATCGTAAGCTTGATAATTCGATCCGGTTCCACTTCCGACTCAAGTTTGACCCAATATGCCCTTGGTCCATGAACCTTTCATGCCTACAAAAATATATCAGAAATTAAGTGGCCAAATAATCCAATTTAATGCAAATTTGCAATTAAGTCCAAAATAAGAGTAAGTTCTAAAACCTAGGGCAATTTCACAATTTTAGCAATAAAAACATAGGTCAAACATGGATTTTAACAACTCAAATAATCAATAAAATGGTATCTATCAGTGACTAAATAGGCTTTCGATTTATGTTGACCGTCTATAATCAACCAATTATAGAACGATCATGAGTGGCACCTAGTTGTACATCATGATCCCCAATTAATCGAAAGATCAACGGTTGATCTCAGAAATAATTTTGAAACCCTTCAGCATCTTTAATGAATCATGCCTCATTCCCTTCACCATCTTATATCCTCTTGGTTCAGGACACGGTCTATGTGTGTCAGTCCCCACTAGGCTGACTACGTCACACCTAGCCCAAATAATGTCTTTCTCGTCCAACGGATTCTAATTACTCTCATGTATCTGAGATATTCATACTCTGATCATGTGATGCTCTGGCCAGAGGCTTCGAGTAATAATCCGACGATAGACCTTGGGTATACATCTCCTCGCAAGGAGTGGTGAATCCTTTGTAGGCTGTTCAAACATCTTCGGACACTTCGGCTTATACCCAATCATCCTGGGTCCACACCTCCTTGGAGATGCTTGCTTAAGATGTCAAAGTATAAGTCTTCATGACCAAGATGACTTGAACACCGCAAGTCAAAGGAACATCACACTTAAGCTGCAGTAAGAACATCATTTACATATCTATATGTAGATTACCATATGAAGTTTTATAGCTAGTCACTCCAATGAACTAGTTCCCTTAACTAGCATTCATGTTTATCTCTGGACATCCCAATATCACCAGCCAGTGAGAATTAGCTGATTAGAGAATAACCCATGCTAGTCTCAACAGAATTGATAGTGTCCGTATTTCAATACTTCACAATTGTACATGTAGAGATAATCACTAGTTGTGAATTCATCATAAATTCTCTCATGCTGTGAATTGTATTGCGGACATTCAGTAAATGAGTTTAAGATCTCAATCAAATACACGAACATGTATACTCAAATCGTGAATATTCATTTATTAAAGTAAATGATTACAATCATAAGGCGATTGCCTTAGGACACTTCTCTCATATTACTAACACACCCACTATCAACGAACCAAGTTGATAGATGCTCCCCCTCAATAACAACCTACACAATTCGAAAAATAGAAGATTTAGGTACCCAAACTTAGAGACCTAAAGCACCTACTAAGCAAGACTTAGGCACCCATGCCTTGACTACTTTCCTTTGAACCCTAGGTGTCTTTGATTGTCTAACATCAGTCCTAGACATTAAGGACACAAATGATGGTTCTTTGGGTCGGTAACCAATATCGGCCCTATTGTAGACTGCCCTTTGGGCATTTAGGATCATGTCTAGAGTCTTTGAGCTAGTTGAGAATTTCTCAAGAACACCCTTGAGTCTCTCAACTTCACTCTTCAAAGATTTGTTTTCATCCTCAAGCATTTCTACATGTAAATCATCCACATCCTCATCCCTAGAGGATGTCAATTGTTCAACCTCTAATTTCAATGATTTAATTTTTGCTTTCGACTTTTCCAATAAATCGGTTAAACAAGCAATTGTTCTATAGCATTTATCGAGTTCGAGAGTGATTACCTCTTCATCATCCGAAGATGATGAAGCCGCATTTGATGAGTCACTCGATTCATCACTGCACTCTTGATCTTCCAATGCCATGCGTGCTACATGGCGAGTACTCTTCTCATCCTTCTCCTCATCGGATGATCTTGAGGAGGATTTATCCCATGTTACCTTCAAGACCTTCTTCTTCTTCTTAGATTTATCCTCCTTCTTTTTGAGCTTTGGGCAGTCTTTCTTGAAGTGCCCTTTCTTACTACATTCGTAGCAAGTAATATTAGTCTTATCAAGCTTAACTTCACTTGGGTTACCTTTACCCTTGAAGTGCCGACTCTTCCTCATCATTCTTCTAACAAAATTTGTCATCTCAGAGGATGAAGACCCACTGCCATCTTCCTCGGATTCGGATTCGGATTCGGATTTGGATTCGGATGAAGATGAAGAGACTTCCTTCTCCTTCTTCTTCTTGGACTTTTCTCCTGCAACTAAGGTAATCCCCTTCTCCTTGGGGCCTTTGTTAGCCATTTCATGAAGTTCCATCTCATAAAATAAATCATCTAGTTTTACAATTGATAAGTCCTTGGAAACCTTATAGGCATCCACCATGGATGACCACAAAGCGTTCCTTGGAAAAGCTTTCAACACATACCTCACAAGGTCGCGGTTCTCGACCTTCTCATCAATAGAGTGGAGGCCATTGAGGACTTCCTTGAACCGACTATGTAGTTCACTCACCGTTTCATTCTCCTTCATGGAGAGGTTTTGAAGTTGGTTGAGGAACAAGTCCCTCTTGGCGATTTTTGAATCTCGGGTGCCCTCATGGAGTTCAATGAGCTTATTCCACAAATCCTTTGCACTCGTAAAGGGACCAACCTTGATGAGTTGGTCTTTGTTCATGCCACATTGTAAGGTCACCACTGCCTTCGCATCGGCTTCACTCTTCCGAGTTTGCTCAGCAGTTCAATGCCAAGATTCTAATTCTTTTACTTCCTCATCCTTTGGAGGGGAGAAACCCTCCTTCACAACGAACCAAGTGTTGATGTCCATCTTTAGATAATACTCCATCTTCGATCTCCAATATTGAAAATCTGCTCCATCGTAGAAGGGAGGTCGAGTGGTGCTAAAACCTTCTCTCAAAGCCATTGTTGATAGCTCGCGGTTGTTAATCCGCTTGAACAGAGCCCCAAGCTCTGATACCACTTGTTGGATCTTGGATGGCTAGAGGGGGGGGTGAATATAGCCAGACACTTGAACATTAACACTTTTCGATTTTCTACACTCAAAGGGTTAGTAGCACAGCCGAAGCAATACAAAAACAGAGTATGCAGAATCTCATCCCTAAGTTAAGCATAAGCACAAGAACGCTAACAAAGAGGATTTACAAGGTTCGGGGATAACTTGCCCCTACTCCTTGGCGTGCCCTTAAGGTGGGCAATCCCTTGATCGTCGGCAGATCAAGCCCCAGAAAATCCTGATAGAATGCAACCTCCTTCTCAGTGGAGTAACCTCTCCACAGTGTTTCAAGATGGATCAAGTATAAAGTACAGGAAACACAAGAAGGATCTTACTTAGCACTTGGAACCACAAGAACACAAGCAATCTTCTCCCGAGCTCCTCACAACGCAGATCTCACGCAAAAACTCCCTTCTTCGTGTCTTCTTGCTGATGGACTCGCCAAGCTTCTTGTTTCTCTTCCAAGTGCTCAAGTAACACAAGGTTCCTTTAAGGACCACAGTCGCTTGCTCAAGAGATGATGGAACAGAGTTGTCGCAAGAGCACAATACGGAGAACTTCGTTACTAAAACTTGTTTGCCACCAAGCACTTAAGTCTCAGCTCACTGATCGCCAGGTCACCACCTCACTGCAGCCTCCAGCTGCACACCTGCAACAGCCAGCTACCACTGAGCTCTTCTGGACTCCCTGAGCTTCCCTCAGCCAAGCCCCAGTCAGTAGCTCCAACAGCGCCAACGTCCGTTGCAACCTGAGATGGAAAACGGACATACCTACTCCAAGGAAAGACTCCCATTGACTCTCCTTGAGTGTTTGAATCCATTCCTGTCACCTGCAATCTTGATCAGATCATTAGCACAGCAAATCACGTAGAGAATCAAGTATCAGAGATTAAGAGCAGAGGAATCAGATGTGTTCTGACGTGTCTGACAGTGCGTTTGAATTAAAGTGATCGGTCACAGGACCGATCAGGATGATCCTAGACTGATCAGGCTCCAGCCTGATCGGTCCCCAGTGAGAAACTTTGGATCGCAAGCTTGAATGATCGGTCACCCTGACCGGTCACCAGATCGGTCACCAAACCGATCCAGAAATCTGCTTGCCACAATCCTGCCTGAAATACATGGCTGATCGGTCACCAGGCCGATTAGGACTCTCCCTGACCGATCAGGCTCCTATCTGATCGGTCAGGGTGAGAAACCTCGCGACAGTTGATCGTTCATATTGATCGATCAAGGTTTCTCCCTGATAGGTCACTAGGCCGATCAGGAGCCGAACAGTAGGTTTGCTAAAGTTACTGGAAGCTCCCTGATCGGTCACCCGACCGATCAGACATCGCTGGATCGGTCACCAGACCGATCCACGAGGGAACTTCATGCCAACTTCTCTGATCAGTCACCAGACCGATCTGGGAAAGGCCAAATCCACTCTAAAGTCAAGAGAACTGGCTCCCAGCCTCCCCTGACTCGTGCTCAGTCGCTAGGGCCAATACTCCGTGCCCAGCTTCACTCACCAGGACTTTAGTCAACCAGGCTTCATTCACCAGGACCCGGCTTCACTCACCGGGATTTCCAATCACCTAACCCTCCGAGTTAGGAATTTCCACACCTAGCCCTCCAAGCTAGGACTTTTCCACACCTAACCCTCCAAGTTAGGATTTCATCCACCTAGCCCTCCAAGCTAGGACTTTTCCATATCTAACCCTCCAAGTTAGGATTTCATCCACCTATCCCTCCAAGCTAAGACTTTTCCACACCTAACCCTCCAAGTTAGGATTTCATCCACCTAACCCTCGAAGCTAGGACTTTTCCACACCTAACCCTCCAAGTTAGGATTTCATCCACCTAGCCCTCCAAGCTAGGACTTCATCAAACATAGTCCCACTAGGTATGCCTAGTCCACGACCAGGACTTAATCATAATCATCTAATCAACCTAAACTAAAATCGGTGTCAACACCAAAACAACAATCAGGGTCAGACTGCATCAACAAGGTAAACTCCCCCTTAACCCATGCCTTCTCCCATTTTCAATTCTTATCAAAAACCAAGTTTAAACTAAAAGTTTAAGTTACAAACCTAACTTAAACCACCCATTCTCCCCCTTTGACGCCATCAAAATGATTGCCCTAAGCAACACTTACCCATGACATCAAATGAGAGAATTTCTCATTTCTGAAAATTCCCAGACTGCTAAACCAGGGAGTATCAGTCGACTGCGACAGAGGGCAGTCGACTGATACTCTGTCAGTCAGAAAATCAGCTTCTGAGCCGAATTTCAGAAACTCCCCAAAAATTCCAAAAAATTTCAAAAATTGTGAAAATTTGCAAGCATGTTTCATATGATATACTCTAACAAGGAAAAATATCAGTTCATGAAAAATTCCAACACGCTTGACTTTTTGACTAAAGTTTAAATTTCTTGAAAAACTCTAATTTTGTATCAAAGTTTCAACCTAGTTTTGCAATTATACATGTTCCAAGCTTATTGAAAAACATATAAAACACAGAATGATTTTCAAATATTTTAAAATGTCCAACTATGATCTTTGGGCAAGATGCCCATTAATTAAACACTTGCTTTCCCCATAGTTGGTCTATTTTTCATAATTTGATACATCTCATGACCCGACACTATGCCATAAGCACATGTGAATCATTTGTATCATCCTAATGGATCAAGCACTACCTTCCTATTGTATTACCCCAAGGCCAATCCTATACTTCTACAAAACACATACCAAGGCCCCTTCGTAAGGATGTGAACTCCGCTTCAGGAAGAGGCTTGGTAAATATATCGGCAAGGTTTGACTTTGACTCAACATAGTGCAAATCTATGTCACCCCTTGCCACATGATCCCTAATTAAGTGATGCTTCACTTCAATGTGTTTTGTTCTAGAATGGTGAACCGGATTTTTAGTCAAGTTAATTGTACTTACATTATCACATAAAACCTTGACCTTGGAGTAATGTAACTCATAATTCTCTAAGGTATGCATGATCCAAAGTAGTTGAGACACACAACCACCCATTGCCACATATTCGACCTCCATTGTCGATAGGGCAACACATGGTTATTTTCTACTACTCCAACTAACTAAAGATCACCCAATAAATTGACATCCTCTACTAGTGCTCTTCCTATCTAGTTTACAACCCGTATAGTCCAAATCGGTGTATCCAAAATGTTCAACATTTGGAGTTCTAGGATACCAATGCCCGACATTAAGAGTACCTTTAATATATCTTAAGATCCTCTTGACTACCACTAGATGAGACTCTTTGGCACATGATTGGTACCTTGCACACATACCTACTGTAAATAATATATTAGGTCTGCTAGCGGTTAGGTACAATAAACTATCAATCATGCTCCTATATTGTTTTGAGTCTACCATTTTACCTTCAAGATCATTATCCATTTTGACATTTGTTCCTATAGGGGTAGATGCTACCTTAGCATTTTCTAGTCTAAATTTCTTAATGATTTCCCTAGCATATTTAGTTTGATACAATTGAGTCCCTTCATTTGTATGCATAACTTATAGGCCTAAAGAGAAAGTCAATTCTCCCATAAGACTCATCTCAAATTCATTTTCCATACATTTAATGAACTCATGGAGAAATTCACTATTTGTTGACCTAAAAATAATATCATCTGCATAAACTTGGGCCACAAAGATGTCCTTATCCTTAGATTTTAGGAAAAGAGTTGGATCAATTGTGCCTCTCCTAAAACCCTTGGATACTAAGAATGATGAAAGCCTTTCATACCAAGCTCGGGGAGCTTGTTTCAATCCATACAAGGTTTTTCTTAGTTTGTAGACATGTCTAGGGTAATTTGGGGTTTCAAACCCGGGTGGTTGCTCTACATATACCTCTTCCTTAATGACCCCATTAAGGAATGCCGACTTCACATCCATTTGGTGAAGTGTGAAACCCATATGAGGGGCATATGCTAATAAAATCCTAATAGACTCTAATCTAGCTACAGGGGCATATGTCTCATCATAGTCAAGGCCCTCTACTTGATTAAACCCCTTAGCTACCAACCTAGCTTTGTTTCTAGTTATTTTTCCTTGATCATCTAGCTTGTTCCTAATGGCCCATTTAGTGGTGACAATGGTACAATCATTGGGCCTAGAAACTAACTCCCACACTTCACTTCTTTCAAATTGATTCAACTCCTCTTGCATAGCTAGGACCCAATCCACATCACCTAATGCCTCATCAATAGATTTCGGTTCTAATTGAGAAATCAAGGCAATTTGACTACTATGTTACCTAAAGTAAGACCTAGTCCTCACCCCTTGAGCGACATCACCCACTATTTGGTCAATGGGGTGATCTTGGTGATGCCTTAAGGGCCTAGAGGTTATGAGCTCATTAACTACATGATGTTCATCCTCTAGCGCACTTCTCTCTCCCCCTTGATCAATGTGTTGGTGCGGGCAGCACCTAAGTCAAACCTGGGTTTTGATAATGGCAAAGGGTTCAAGAGTTAAGATGATATTTTTGGTCTAATGTGTTCACTGAGTATGCAGAAAGAAGTCCTCGCGAAGGGCTGCTGGGCACCTAGCGAAGGGCTGCTAGGCATCGAAACCCTAAGACCTGGCGAAGGGCTGCTAGGCACATGGCGAAGGGCTGCTAGGCACATGGCGAAGGGCTGCTAGGCACCTGGTGAAGGGCTGCTGGGCAAAAGTCCAACCGGAGGAGCCGATTTGCAAAAGGTAAACTCTCCTAAGAGGAGTAGGTGAGGACGCGTTCCCCGTCGAGGGAACAGTAGGCGTCGGTTCAACCTAGGGTTCCATTTAGGAGACCCAAAGTCAGAACCAAGACAGCTACGGTTGTAAAAACCAACTAATATTCTTGCCTTACTTGTGTTGGTACTAACCTTGAATGCAGGGACCGAAGGAGTTTGTTTCTGCAGCTCAGAACGCCCCAAATGAGAGGGGAAGGCAGCTAGGCTAGGCGCCCAGGAGGTCTTGGGCGCCCAAGGTCAAAGCCAAACAAGCAGTTAAGCAAGAATTGCTTCGAAACAACGTTGGGCTAGGCGCCCGGGAGGTCCCGGGCGCCCAAGGTCAAAGCCAAAGATGAGTCGAAGCAAAATCAGCCACGAAGCCAGCGGACCCAGTCAAGCTGGCGCCCGAGAGGTCCCGGGCGCCCCAGTCAGCTCCAGAGCCGATTCGAAGGGGATAAGCGCTAACCAAGCTTCGGATAGAAGTTCTCGGATCCGAAGGCATGTGTTAGGCGCCCCCGACGTCCCAGGCGCCCCCAGGAGCACTATAAAAGGGGCTCGACCCCAAGACTTCAACACAACAATTTTCCAACGCCTCTAAGCTTTTGGTTCTAGCACGCTGCTCCGGCAAACTCAGATCTCGACATTCCAGCGCCGACGACGACCATCTGCTCCGAAGTACGATCCACACTGGGCGTCGGTAACAAAAAGTGTACTTGTTTATTTACTGCACTACTATTGTATCAAATTCTGTAAATGTTTGCGCTACTATAGAATTGCCCACAGTAAACGGTCAAGGACCGTGAGCCTTGGAGTAGGAGCCGACCGCGACTCCTAAACCAAGTAAAAATACTTGTGCTCCTCGTGTTTGTTTTTAATTCCGCTGCGTAATTTCTCTTAATCTTATCCGAAAAAGTTTTCACGATATTCACCCCCCTCTATCGTGTTTCTCGATCCAACAAGTGGTATCAGAGCGGGGTAGCTCAAATTTGGTGCAACCACCAATTTGGTAATTTTTCAAATTTTTACGAAATCTTTTTTATTTTTTTTCGATCGAACTTTTATCATTAATCGAGGTTGGTGCAACACCACTCAATTATTTTTTTATATATATATCTTCTTCCCGCACTGCTAATCCAAGACCAAGTCTTGGGATAGTTTTTTTTGCTATTATTTCAGAATTTCTAAATGGCCATGCAATAGGGCTTCAGCACAGTCAGACCACCACTCTTCAGTGGGGAGGATTTCTCCTACTGGAAGAGTTGGATGGAAGTCCACCTGAAAACTCAGGTGGACATGTGGATAATAATCCAATCTGGTTTGGAAATCCCAAAAAATGCTAAAGGAGTGCCACAACCTTACACCGAATGGGACACCTCACTAAAAAGGAAGATCGAGGCGGATGCTATAGCAACCCAGACACTTCAATGCGGTCTAACCAAAGAAGAGCTGAACCGGGTGGGACCATTCAATAGTGCAAAAGATCTTTGGGGTAAGTTAATTGAATTGCACGAACGAACCTCCGACACCCGAATCAGCAAGAGGGACCTACTGCTAAACAAACTCTACACTATCAAAATGAATGACGGCGAGTCAGCAGCCCAGCTCCACGCTAGAATCGAAGATTTGATGAACGGTCTACAATCAATCGGTCACAAGGTAGAGAACCGTGACCTGATCAGGTATACCCTTAACGCTTTCCCGAGAAATACTTTGTGGGCATCTATGGTAGATGCGTACAAAGTTTCAAGGGATCTTTCTAAAATCAAATTAGATGAGTTATTTTCTGAACATGAATTACATGAGTAGACTAACTGCACCCTGGCCGAGAAAGACATTGATTTTATTATAGGTAAAACAGGAAAGATGACCAAGAAGAAGCCTCAACCTGCACCCGAGTCTGATTCAGACTCAGACTAAGAAGACAGCGAAAGAGATCGACCCAAGCTGGTTCGGCTAGCTCGGAACTACTACAAGGAGCTGAAAAATTAGACCAACAGAAGGAAAGTCAGCAGAAGAAAGGAAGAGCCAGCTGAACCATCAAATGAAAAGACCAAACCAAATGTGACCTGCTATGAATGCAAAAAATAAGGGTCACTACAAGACAGAATACCCCAATCTGAAGGAGACGAAGATGACAAGAAGAAAGAAGACCCTTCAAGCAACATGGGACGAGTCTTCCTCCGAAGAAGAAGAAGAGGCCCCACAATCGAACCTGCTCGCCCTGACTGCTTTGGAAGAAATCGAGAGCGAATCAGAATCAGAGCCGAACGACGGAAAGCTCATATTTTCAGAGGACGGCAAAATCACTGTAAGTGGATTTTCTAGAATTCAATTATCAGAGTTAATTGCTTATCTATCTCGCGACTTGGCGAAAGCCAAAATTCGAGTCGAATCCCTCGATAGGAAGTAAAACTCCTGAAAGAGGGAGCTGACTCTAGATCCATAACTGAGAAGGTTAAAGAAGTAACCTCTACTCAAGTTGAAAAACTTTAGAAAGAGAACTCCTTCTTGAAAACTCAAGTCAAGGACCTTAGAGCAGCTTTGGAACATTTCACTTCGGGTTCCAAGGGTCTTGACATGATCCTTGAAAAATAGAAGTCCGTTCTAAATCGATCCGGATTACGGTATCGAACTAAGGCTAGACAAAGGTCATATTATGCTATATTGAATCAGTCTAGACCCAAAATTCAGGCATGGGTACCCAAACTGTGCCTGAACAACCAAGTTGGACCAAATCAATATTGGATCCCCAAGGACAAGATTCATATCTTGCCTAATCATTACCCTGACTTTAGTCCAGGGGGAGCCAACTTAAAAACCATTTTTTTAGTTAAATGAATTTCTTTTCTTGTTTTAAAATTGCATGTGTGCTTGTCTATTTATTTTCTACAATTTAACATGCTTAGACCTAGAACTGGTTAGACTAAGAACTAAACCAATTAACTGAAATTTGAACAACATAGTATTGGGTGGCGGTGAGATGATAGTACGTTAGGGAAGCCTTTTCTAATAATGTCAAGTATACACTACTTGGTCTCTTTAGACTGGTGAAACTAGCCGAAGCTACCGATCCAAGACCCAAGCTAGTTAGACCAGAATTTCTCAAAAAGTAACCTTGAAAATGAAATTTCACTAAAAGGCTTTATCAAGGAAAGAGTTTGTAACGACCCGAAAAATTTTCTTAATATTTTCTTTAAAATATTAAGCATGTCTAGATAATTTTCCAAAGGATCTAGAAATATTAGTACAAGCCTTAGCCTAGAAATCCATGATTTTCTCATTTGAATTGAGAAACTAAGTACTAAGGGGCCTTATATGGGCTTTCTAGTACCATGATTATGGGTGAATTTTAGGTAAAAGTTAAAAGAAATATAAAGGGGTTTTAATGAGAAATATTAACATAATTATGGGGGAGTTTTTAAGGAATTTTCGAAATAATAGGAAATAAAATAAAAATAAAATAGAAAAATTAGTGCATGCACCAAGGATTGAACCTTAGACCTCTTGTACAACCATGCATGCACTAACCAATTCACCTAGCAAGGGAGTACTATGAGGGAATGAAGTGGATATTAGTTAAGGCTTAGGAAAATGAAGAGTCATCAAGGGAAGAAACACCATGACTCTTCACTTACCCCCTTTAATGGGGATTAAAGGCATAAGAGGGAAGTTACCTTTTTATTTCTCTCATTCCATCAAGTCATTGTTTTCTCTTCTTCTTCCTCCCCTCCTAGCTGAAACTTCCAAGCTCCCTTCTCCCTTGAGAAAAGTTCACATAAGCCTCCATTTTGAAGATCTAGGGTCTCTTCCAAGGCTACAAGGGCAAGGAGGATTCAAGTGTCAAAGGGATTTACAAGTTCCTTCTCCTTTAAGGTCTAAAAACCAAAGGTAACATAAGGTAAAACCCTCTCACCTATGGTATGATAGTTTTTCAAGTTTTTGTCATGATCAAAGTTTCTATTGGCATGATATGTTGAAAAATCCATGATTAGGGTTCAGCCAAGCCTTGTTTGGGCTAGAAATCATGTTAAAGACTTCCTTTATGTTTTCAAATGATTTCTCATGATAGGTTAAACCTAAAAGTATGATTGTGGAGGTTTTGAAGCACCCTAAGAATCCCTTAGGGTTTCGGCCACCTTCAAGTATAGGGTTAGATTTAATCTTTAACTCTCCAAGCATGCTTAGTATGTCTTGCTATGATATAGTATGGATGAAAATAGTGACTTATATGAATTTTCTATGGGCTTGTTACCCTTATAGGTTTCGGCCAAATCATGTTCTAGGGCTAAGGCTTAGTGTTAAGCCCAATCAAGAGTTCAATTGGTCTTCCATGGCATGATATGCAAGGTATAGGATGTTAATCTTAACCTAGGGCAAATTTTCTATGGAGTTACACTTCTTCAAGTTTCGGCCAAGACCCAAACCTAGGGTTTGGATTGGGTTAAGGTCTCAAGGATGCATGTTCCTAAGTTACCATGATGCTAGTAAGTGGTTAAGCATGAAGTAAGGATCTTTATGTTACTAAATCTTAGTTTATGTGTAGTATAACATGATTTTGTATGTTAGCTTTTAGGTGATGCTTTACTCATGAATATTTAGATCATTTACCATGATTATATGTAATTGATGTAGGATGTAAGTTATGATAGATAGAATGATGCATATATGATGAGAAATGCTTATAATAGATTTATGGTTTATGAAGGTATATGCATGTTTTAGGGTAAATGCCATGAACCCTAGTAGTATGTGTCATGTTTATATGTAGCTTACCATCCATGCTTTATGATGAATACTAGGATCATGTATGCTAGGTGAGATGTATCATGTGTGAAGTACATATTTATTTATGTATTATGATCATGCAAGCTTTATGAATCAAGACAATGTTTATGACTAGAAACATGATTGTGCATGTATGTCCCATTTTATGAATAAAGAATGATAAGTATGAATGAAGATGATGGTTATGCCTTAAGTATGAATGATAAGTATGAATGATAAGTATGAATGATGAAGGCATAACGATGATATGAAATAACTATGAATGATAAGTATGAATGACAAGTATGAACGATGAAGCATGCATATTTATTTTTATGAATGAGGCTTGTACCGGACCGAAGTAAGGGTCCAAGGGATGGGCACCTTAAGAACGCTCCGGTTCTGGACTACCGAAGCTGTCCACGGTTCTGGCACTACCGAAGATGTGCAACAGGGATGGGCACCTTAAGAATGCCCCGGTTTTTGGAACTACCGACTATGCTGTTCCTACCCTAGTAGGTCGGGGCTCGCTACCTCGTATTTACTTAGGGATGCGCGCTTATGATGTATGTATGTGGTACAAGCCGGGGACCCCAATGATGTTATGTTTATGTTAAGCATTTAAAAGTATGATTTTAAAATTAAGCATCCTTATGTAGTAAATCCATTTGACTCATGCATACATCCATGTTGTGCATCGCGCCAGGGTAAGAACATTTTATTCTTAGGGATGCGCGCTTATGATGTATGTATGTGGTACAAGCCGGGGACCCCAATGATGTTATGTTTATGTTAAGCATTTAAAAGTATGATTTTAAAATTAAGCATCCTTATGTAGTAAATGCATTTGACTCATGCATACATCCATGTTGTGCATCGCGCCAGGGTAAGAACATTTTATTCTTATGCTATGATAAGTATGTCTTATGTTCATGTATGCTAAGAATTATGCTATGATAAGTATGTCTTATGTTCATGTATGCTAAGAACTATGCCATCATAAGTATGTCTTATGTTCATGTATGCTAAGAATTATATTATGATAAGTATGTCTTATGTTCATGTATGCTAAGAACTATGCCATGATAAGTATGTCTTATGTTCATGTATGCTAAGAATTATGTTATGATAAGTATGTCTTATGTTCATGTATGCTAAGAACTATGCCATGATAAGTATGTCTTATGTTCATGTAGGCTAAGAATTATGCTATGATAAGTATGTCTTATGTTCATGTATGTTAAGATTTATGCCATGCTAAGTAGGTTGTAGATCTATGGTGATGTTAGGAATCATGCTATGTTAGTTGTTCATATGCTTATGACTTATGCCATGACTATGCTTATGTTTATGTTCGAAGTTATGTTATGTCAGATACTTGATATGTTTATGTTTAAGTGACGTATGGTTTTAATGAGTAGGAAAGGGTTTCACTAAGCCTATGTGCTTATAGTTTTATTTTTCTCATACCGCAGATCAAGCAAGAGGCTATTAAGGGAAGCCGCAGGAGAGGCAGAAGCATGTGTGTGTGTATAGCAGTGACTTGGCAAAAGATTCCTATATTCACACATAATGCATGTCTTGGGTGTGGAAATGTTTTCTTAAATTCTATGCTATGTTTTATGGTTATGACTAATGGGTGACTTAAGACTCATGATGCTACATTTATGGATAAGTACATACTACTTATGACGATTATGAATAAGCTATGGAATGGTTAAGTCATGATGCCATGTATAGATGTTTCATGTGTTAGTTGTATGGTTAAAAGCATGTGTAGGAAAAAAAAATGTTCCGCTGCATTAAGATGTTCTCTAAGTCCATGTATGTTAAGCGTAACGACGCCTTCTTCGCCACACCATAAGGGGTGGGAAAAAGGCGGGTGTTACAGGGTTGATGATCCAATAAGGCTACGGCCTAAGAAGGCCTTATGCCTCGCCAAGACCTGGAAGCCAATTTTTGAAATTCAAATTCAGTTTACTCTTTGTCAAATTTGAATCTAACATAAATTTTCAGTTAATCTTAGATTCAAATGTTCTTTTTCAAAATAAATTCAAAACTAATGGTTTTCTAAATTAATTTAACTTTTCAAAATTAATCATGGGCTTTCTAAATAAATCTCTTAAACCTGTCTCACAAAAACTCATAAGGTTAACGTGATTGATAACTCTAGATTGGGTGAGACAGACTAGGTTGTGAAAATCAATTTAAGCTATCCTTAATTCTAATTGGATCCAAATTAACAAAACTCTTTATGTGTAGGAATATAAAGATTTGGACCAATGGATGTTGGATAATGGGTGCTCCAGACACATGATTAGGGATAAATTGAAATTCACCAAACTCAAGTTCAAGAACCTAGGCTCAGTAGCATTTAGCAACAATGCTACACTCAAGGTCATTGGGTCAGGTAACATTGAACTCAAATATGATTTTGTCATTAAAAAGGTTCTTTTGGTTGAAAACTTTAAGTTTAACTTGCTCAGTATAAGTCAATTGTGTGATACTGGCTATGTAGTTACCTTTACCAACTTTAACTGCCTGATTAGAAACTTGCAAAACTCAGAAATCATGCTTAAGGGCACTAGGAAAAATAATGTTTACACTATAAACCTACCCTTAATACCTAAATACTTATTAACTCAGTTAGAAGAATCAAACCTCTGGCATAGGAGATTAGGTCACATTAATCTAAGATTAATTTAAAAAATCACCCAACTTGGTCTAATTAAAGGAATACCAAAAATTAAGAACCATGAAAACTTGATATGTGAATCAAGCAACCAAGGTAAACAAACCAGGTCTAACCACAAACTAATTCAATCAGATCTAACTCAAACCACACTTGAGCTCCTGCACCTTGACCTATTTGGTTCACATGGAGTCAAGTCACTAAGCGGAAACCGGTACTGCTTAGTAATTATAGACGATTACTCTAGGTTTACCTGGGTTAGGTTCCTAAGGACCAAAGATGAAACCCTAAACCTATTTAGTAATTTTTGTAAGTTAATTGAAAATTAAAATGATACCAAAATCAAAAGACTTAGGAGTGATCACGGGGGAGAGTTTGAGAATCAACGGTTCGAGGAATTTAATAGAATAAACGGGTATATACACGAATTTTCGTGTCTTAGAACCTCCCAGCAAAATAGGATAGTCGAACGGAAAAATAGAACCTTACAGGAAGCCGCTAGGACTATGCTCAATGAATTCAACCTAGCTAACCAATTTTGGGCAGTAGCAATTAGTACGGCTTGCTATATCCAAAATAGGGTCCTAATTAACAAACGACATAATAAAACTCCTTATGAATTATACTACCATAGACTTCCAAACCTACATTACCTAAGGGTCTTTGGATGCAAAGTCCATATTCTAAACACCAAGGACTATCTAGGTAAATTCCAATCTAAGTCAACCCCAGGGGTCTTCTTAGGATATTCAACAACTAGTAGGGCCTATAGGGTTTACAACAAGCAAACTAACAAAATTGAAGAAACAACAAATCTAATATTTGATGAGAAAATTAATTCAAAATCTGATAATCCAGATCTAAATCCATCAAATTGTGAACATGAAGATAATGAACAAATTGTTGAACCACTAATTGAACCCCTAAATGAACTAACTATTGAGTTAATTGAACCAATAATTGAGCCAACCCAAATAGTTGAACTAAATACTGAGCCGAACCTTCCAGCCGAACCTTCCAACCGGACCTGAGGCTGAACCAAGTTCTAGAAAAACCAAGAAACCCAGACTCAGTCACCCAACTGATCAAATTGTGGGTGATCCAATCTTAGGAGTCAGAACTAGGTCTTCCTATAGAAATCTTAGTCAGATTGCACTGATTTCAAAAATTGAACCTAAGACTATAGAGGAAGCCTTACCTGATCCTGATTGGATCATAATAATGCAAGAGGCTGTTAGCCGAATTTGAAAGGAACCAAGTCTGGGAACTAGTACCTAAACCTGAGGGCAAATCCATTATTGACACTAAGTGGGTTTTTAGGAATAAGCTAAATGATCAAG
>JAGFNQ010009311.1:0-35152 GCA_024364735.1 Boesenbergia rotunda | reverse complement strand
TAATACGATCTCTTTCGAGTTATGGTGCAAAAGGTGATTCGCTCGCCTAGAACGCTCCTACCAATCCGTCTCAGGATTAACACGAAAAAGATAAATCACGAGGACTACTAACTCAAATAAAAAATAATCGACTTTTTACCAAAGGGCGTACTCAAGAATTGGTATTTACCAAAAGGCGTACCATGGTTTCAATTTTACCAAAGGGCGCACCCATTTTAGTGAACTTCCTCTTATTCCCCTCCCGCCAAGTACTGTATTTCTCTTTCTCTTTCTCAGTAACGAATTCCGAGACATCTGAACATGTTTTTTCATACTTTTCATTTTAAAATAATATATTATGGAATCGGCTAAAAAACGTTTGGTAAAGAAAGAAAAAATATTTTAGTTAAAAAAACATCTCTTCCGCCGTGATTTCAAAAATATAAAGAGATGATTTTTAATATTTGATTAATATAAATTAATATATTAAATAATATTTAATAAATATATTAATATATAAAAAAGCCTATCAAAACACATAATTTCATATTCAAATACAGGGTCTGAAATTACGCTAGGAGGGCCTGAAGTCAAATGACTTCAGGCCCTACATGCACAGAAAATTCTTTTATTTTAAAAATATTTTTTTATAATATTTAATCATGATTTATTAAATTAAATAAAAATATCAATAGTTCTAGGAGATGGTATTTTTGGTGTCTAAACTTCTAATGATTATAAATTATGTTGCAATAGGAGTTTTTTAGGTCTATCAGTGGGTTTTCACCAAAATCCACTGATGAACCTAGGATATTTGGATTTCTCAAAATCCAAAATCAATAGTTAGAGTTGAGCTAGGAGATGATATTTTTGGTGTCCAAACTTCTAATGATTATAAATTATGTTGCAATAGGAGTTTTCTAGGATGAATCAGTGGGTTTCGGTGAAAACCCACTGATGGACCTAGGATAATTGGATTTCTCCATACTTGATATCTCTATTTAGAATTTACTTAGGAGATGTTATTTCTGATGTGCAAACTTAGTACCAATAATTATCAGTTATGTTTTCTAACCGTATCAGTTGGCACAGAAAGATGTATAAATATGTTTACATCTTGGGCACAAACATCTCTTTCAACATGATTTCAAAAATATAAAGAAATAATTTTTTATATTTGATTAATATAAATTAATATAATAAATAATATTTAATAAATATATTAATATATAAAAAAACCTATCAAAACACGTGATTTCAGATTCAAATGCAGGGCCTGAAGTCATCCTAGGAGGGCCTGAAATCATATGACTTCGGGCTCACGCAGGGCCTAAAGTCAAATGACTTCAGGCCCTGCTCCACTAATAGATTTCTGGAGGCTTGATTGACGATAAAAGGATAAGTTTAGTAAAGGTTACTATGTAAGTCACATATGATTTACTGAAAAGGATCAACCAAAATACTTAATAGAAAAAAATGATGAATGTTGTTAGTGAATAAAGGGCAGAGCAAATCGGAATCATGCGAGGAACTTAAGTTAAACCACTTACAATAGAAGAATTTCAACCCTATAAATAATTAATTTAATAAATCATGATTAAATATAAAAAAATATTTTTAAAATAAAAAAATTTTGAGTGCGCGGGCCTGAAATCATCTGACTTCAGGCCCACGCGGGACTTCAGGCCCAAGGAGGGCCTGAAGTCAAATGACAGGGTCTGATGTCAGATGACTTCATGCCCTCCTAGAGTGACTTCAGGCTCTACGTTTGAATATGAAATCACGTGTTTTGATAGATTTTTTTATATATTAATATATTTATTAAATATTATTTATTATATTAATTTATATTAATCAAATATAAAAAATTATCTTTTTATATTTTTGAAATCATGTTGAAAGAGATGTTTCTGCCCAAGATGCATTCATATTTATATATCTTTCTGTGCCAACTGATACGGTTAGAGAACATAACTGAAAATTATTGGTACTAAGTTTGCACATTAGAAATAGCATCCCCTAAGTAAATTCTAAATAGAGATATTAAGTATGAAAAAATCCAAGTATCCTAGGTCCATTAGTGGGTTTTCACCGAAACCCACTGATTCATCCTAGAAAACTTCTATTGCAACATAATTTATAATCATTAGAAGTTTGGACACCAAAAATATTATCTCTTAGCTCAACTCTAACTATTGATTTTGGATTTTGAGAAATCCAAATATCCTAGGTCCATCAGTCGATTTTGGTGAAAACTCACTGATAGATCTGAAAAACTCCTATTGCAATATAATTTATAATCATTAGAAGTTTGGACACCAAAAATACCATCTCCTAGAACTATTGATATTTTTATTTAATTTAATAAATCATGATTAAATATTATAAAAAATATTTTTAAAATAAAAAAAATTCAGTACACGCAGGGCCTGTAGTCATCTGACTTCAGGCCCTCCGTGATTTCAAGCTCTGCGTTTGAATATGAAATTACGTATTTTGATAGGTTTGTTAATATATTAATATATTTATTAAATATTATTTAATATATTAATTTATATTATCAAATATTAAAAATTATCTCTTTATATTTTTGAAATCACGTTGGAAGAGATATTTTTTTAACTGAAATATTTTTTCTTTCTTTACCAAATATTTTTTAGCCGATTCCATAATATATTATTTTAAAATGAAAAGTCTGAAAAAGCATGTTCAGATATCTCGGAATTCGTTACTGAGAAAGAGAAAGAGAAAGACAGTACTTGACGGGAGGGGTATAAGATGAAGTTCATTAAAATGGGTGCGCCCTTTCATAAAATTAAAATCATGGTAAGCTTTTTGGTAAAAATCAATTCTTGGATATATTTTTTGATAAAAAATCGAAAAATAACATATAAGAAAAGGCAGATATTTAACGTCGTCCGGATTTAATTCCTAAACCTCATAACAACACCCCAGGTACTACCATAGTTCATCCCTTTCGGACAACCTCCTTCGATTTATATGCATATAAATGGTTGACGGAATCTGATGATAGCACATATAATATCATGGAATAACGCACTGAAGACATCTCTTTTATTTTAAAAGAGGGCTGGTGGGCAAGGTGTTTTTATGATTAAAAATAATAATAATAACAAGGCGCCCTTTTATAAAATTATTAATTTATTAATCATGTCAAATAAGTTAATATAAGGCTAACAGTTGGCTATAAGCTATAAACACCATGAAAATGTTTTTTTAAAAAAAAAAATCTGTTGGGTATAAATGAAAACTTGAGAATTTTGTAACGTTCGCCCGCATCCCGCTGATATCTGCAACGACTGTCCAAGACGTTACAATTAGGCAAAGACCGGGTTCGCTCGGCCGATGAGTTGGCAGACAGCTGGCATCTTCTTCGACAATAACAATTCGCCCTCCAAATTGTCCAACCCACCACCAATCTTACCTTCTTCATTATTAGGCGAAGTCCAGGCATCAGAGGGGACCGGCGGGTC
This sequence comes from Boesenbergia rotunda, assembly GCA_024364735.1. Taxonomy (NCBI): domain Eukaryota; kingdom Viridiplantae; phylum Streptophyta; class Magnoliopsida; order Zingiberales; family Zingiberaceae; genus Boesenbergia; species Boesenbergia rotunda. The sequence continues at coordinate 31,679 of JAGFNQ010009311.1, read as the reverse complement.
CCGAGTGGGTACGACCAACGAGGCATCTAATACCAACCCAATCGGATGTTTGCTGACGCGGCGGCGTCGCCCACCCACTCATTCATTCCCTCCTCAATCATTGCTGTGGCGCTCGATGCCTAGTCGGCTAGTCGATAAAAGCCCTGCGTTCACTGCAAACCACAAACCCCACCCACCCGCCACGACACCCGCCGTATCGACAAAAGAGGAAACAACGCGAAGGGGGAGGAATTCTCAGAGAGATCTATAAGGAGCGAGGCATTTTTGAGTTTTGACCCGAGAAATGGAAGCTTCTCCACAGCCGGAAGTAGGCCATCGCCAATGATCGGAGCGAGAGGAGACGGCGAAGAAATGGAATCCCCCGAGCAGAGAAGGTAGCTTCCCATCTCCTCCTCTTCCCCTCCTCGTCCTCGTTCATCGTCGCTTCTCCACCAAATCGGTATGTGCCCCCTTTTTTTTATTCGGAGAAATTTAAATCTGGGAGTCGATCTGAATCCATGATTGTGTTTCTAGGGAGAAATTTTGATTCTAGATCCGTTTTCTTCGTCATGTCGACTACGTTGATTAGTAGCGGGGCTGAAGCCTCCGTGGCGGCGGCGGCGGCGGCCGCAGTGGAGGTGGAGTTCGCGTCGTGCGACTGCTGCGGGCTCACGGAGGAGTGCACGCCGGCGTATATCGCGGTTGTTCGGGAGCGGCATGTTGGGAGGTGGATCTGCGGCCTCTGCGCGGAGGCCGTGCAGGACGAGATCCGCCGCTCGGAACTCATGATCTCCACGGAAGAGGCCATGGGCCGGCACGCCGCCTTCTGCCGGAGCTTCAGGTCCGCCGAGGAGCCGGCGGTCGACCCGGCGGAGCAGCTGATCGTGGCCGTCAAACATCTCCTCCGGCGGAGCCTCGAGTCGCCGCGGGCGGTGCGCTCGACGCCGAGCAGCCCGCGGACCGGCGGCAGCCTTAGGCCCTGGTCCAACCTGGTCCGGACCGGTAGCGGCTTTCCGGAGCTGCTCGGTTGAGGCTGAAACACATGGAGGCCAAACAGATGAACAGCAACAACACAAAGAAGGAAAAATTTCCAAATTGCGACGAAGAGCCTATCGACAAATCAGCTTCATGATCCGAAGAATAGCATTTTAGGTCAAAACTCTAGGCAAATTTTCCACTTCAATTATGCTCAACTGTAAATGCTGGCTAGTGTTTAAAAGGAAAGGATTAAAAAACTCTCTGTGGAGCTCGAATGATGTTGGCTTCTGATTATTATTCTATACTCGCACACATCGATCTAACACTACACGGATACATATCTTCATTCGTGCTTCGGAATATTCTCTCGCCACAAGAGATTAATTAAAATAGTCAATTTATGACTCATCAGTTATTCAGCATCCTTTAGAAAATCCGTCACGCCCGCCCGAAGGTCAAAGTTATTATTCATCCTCCACCAGTCCTCGCCTTGGATGGTACTCTCGAGCGTGAAGTTTGAAAATCAATGAATTAAAAAAAAGAGCTCTCATACATTTAGTGAAAAAATTTAATAAAACGTTCAGTGAATGATATGATATTTAATATTTACACGTCTAATTATCGTTCGGATATCATCGACGACTTTCAGCCGCCGTCTCGAATTAAACTATACCTGGGGGTATGGTAAACCCTTCAGGAATCGCTATATACAAAATGTTGCGTCATTCACTGAGTTTTTCCTTGAGATTTTTCACTGAGTATATCATTTTCCTTAAAAAAATTGATTAACAAGAGTTTTTCAAACTTAAATAAAATTTCTTTATAATTATAAATGAAAATTGAACCATGGATATTTAAAAATTAATGAATTTGAAAATTAATGAATTTGAAAAAAAATGATTAGCGAGATTTTTTCAACGTTAGACGACTGATTCGGCCATACGAAAATTTTCTACCGACCGTTAGGATAAATCGGAAAATACTCACAGCAGACGGTCCAGAAGTCTAGTATTCCAGGGTTCATGCTCTATTTGAAAAAAAAATTCCTCCAAAATATGTCGTAGCTGAGGATCGAACTGCAGATGCCTGCGATAACAATTAGTCATTCTTCGCTGCACCATAATCCTGGAGCAAAAAAGAAATAAAAAAAGAAAACAAATGAATATGAGAACCAATGAACCGTAGCCCGGAGCTTCTGGGCAGCTTTTGAAAATCAAGTGCAAAGTATAAATTACATAGATTTAAACTTTTATTTTTTTTAATGAAAAATTACTTTAAAATTTAATTCAATTACCGATCAACAAAACAACTAAATTCAGTTTAACCCTGGCCGTTCCTTGGAAATGTATTGGCCTATTTGGTTCGATCAACCCACTTGGCTCACTCAATTTGTTTCTTCTCAAGCATGAATTGATATTTAAAAACTTCTTTTGGCAGTCATTCACTTTCAAGACAAATTTAGATATCATATTAATGTTAGACAATTTTTTTTTCATTACTTTTCTTCCTCCTTTTTTTTAATAATAAGTTTCCAAAGAAGGTTGAAATCAAATAAAGTGAAGGTTTAAAGTTTGAAACCCATAATATATATTAAATTTCGTTTATGATAAAATAATCAGAGTTTTATTTATTTCCCCAATGATAGAATTAAATGTTAATTATTTCTAATCTAGGTGAATGCATGAAAAACATTTTTGAAAAAATCCAACCATTCCTTCTAAATTTTTTAGACAAATGCCACAAGAAGAGTAGTATTCTATTTTGGTAGGTTTCGCGCACACGGAATAAGCGTGTGTTTACTCTTGCTCCTCCTCTTAAAAGATTTTAGTAGTTGCTTTTCTACTGGTAACATACTTTCCATATAGGCCTTTCGCTTAGTTATTATCCTCATTTCTTTCTCATCTATCCCTTTCATCTCTTCTCTATTAGGAGACATGTTCTATAAACTCTAATACATCTCTAGCTTCCTCCCTTTGCGCGCGGGTGATACTCTCACACATTTTAGTAAGTGTTTCTCGGTATTCATTTATCTTTTTTTACAAATTTTATTCCACTTGGATTCCTCTCTCAACACTTCCTTCATTGTAAACCATTTATTGCATGTATTAGTTTAATTATTTTCCTCATTCTTTCTTTGTGATATCTTTGTTTTCGATTGTTTTTTTGTCTCCCTTACATATCGCAACTAGAAGTTTTTCTCAAAAAAAAAAAAACAAGATGATGCTCAACACAAGACTAGTATAGCTTAACCTTGTAGCATTTACTATGATAGTTTTCTTTTTAATCCTATTTTATCTCAAGATCATTAATTTGATTGGGTTAAGCTTGATCAACGTACAATAAACAGGAGGCAATTTGCGGTATATCCTCCACCACTTAAAGCATGGAACGAGACGGCACGGTCATGGCCGTAAAAAGGAGTGTGTTGGTAGAACGTTTAACTTGTCCAATTTGCTCAAAAGCTTACAAAGAGGCAACAACAATCACAGAATGTCTACATAGCTGTAAACATTTCTTCTCTTTTCTTTAATTTTATCATACTTGATATCTACTAGTAGATATTAGTTCAATGCCCATCTTGTATTTCATCGCAAAGGCTACGTACCCGTAACTAGGAATTTAGGGTACCCGGTTCATTTAATTGTCGGGTTGATTAATAATTAGAGGGTTTAGTTTTTCTTAAATTGTGAGTGTCTTTTGGATACTCATGGTTTAATTTGCTACATGTTTATCATCTAAATCAAGTATTTAAATTAGAATCCCATAGTGAATATGCAAATGAATATGTAACTTATAGCGTAGTATTTGAGTTATACTTAATTTTTTAAATGCATTTTTTTTTAGTTTGATGAAGTTATGTATATCATTAAAAATTTAGTTTGCAAGGATTGCATATATAAAACATTTGAGGATGAGGAAGTACAATCTTGCCCCAAATGCAACAAGTTCTTGGGGGCTTCTCCTTTGCGGTCATTGAGGTAATAATATCGAATTTTGTAAATTATAAGTTGTATATTTGATCATGTTCTATAATTTTCTTTGACATCTTATGTTGTATTTAAATGATTAATTAACTAATCCTTTTCTAACATGCCAAAAACATTTTTGTTATAATTATTGCAATTTTTGTTATAATTTGTTTTTGGTTGATTGTAAACCGACCTTTTGATTTTAATTATTGTTAATTAATCTTCCTCCCCCTACTAACGTACTTTTTTTTTTAAAAAAAAGCTGAAGACTCTTTGGTACTTGAGTTAAGCTCAATCTCAAATAACTCACACGTACAATGTGTATCCAATGCCTTGGTAGTCAAGAAGAACAAATGATCATAAGATATGTCGTCGTGAAAGTAGACGGTGATCGTCTAAATGAAGACGCTAGTTCAAAACTACTAGAGCTCTTTTAAAGAACTCCATCGCAAGCATTGGTTTGACCTATTAAGCTAAAAGAAGAGGAAGGTAATACGATAATAAGCATTCTCAATAAAAAGGATAATTATAACACAAGATTTTATGCTTTTTTTCGACATCCCTCCAAGTGTAAAACAAGCAACAAGAGTCACTTTCTTTCTATTTTTGTATCATTCCTAGTTCCATCCATGTGTGTAGAATTGCGTTCCTAAATGGAAATTTTTCATAAGATCTCATCTACGTTAGTCCCTATCGACAAAAGCAAGATGGGTTAATTCATAGCTAGTCGCAACTCTCAATGGCTACCATTGATCCTCTTGCCATTGTTTGTAGAGTGGTAGTGATAGTCTAGCATCCACTATCCAAAACCATCACAAGGGTTTTTTGCTTAGGACATTATAAATAAAAAAAAAAGACACAATGAGGACATAACCATATTTTTACAAACTAAGAACTACGAAATTGCCTCTTTTATTTTGGAGTGACAGAGAGATATTACAATTTGAGCCTTTTTTCATAATTTTCCGAGAGGTCCGAAGAAAACATCAATCGGTAGGATTTCCCTAATCCTCCATTCCCAAAAGACAGAATGTGAATTTCTTTTTTCCTTTCGACAAGGGCTAGGATATTGGATCTAGCCATAAAAAAAATAAAATAACTAATATCTTGATCAACAACACCCTTAATCACTAACCTAGATCTAATACAAAAGGAACATGTATAAATTTAGAGTTTTTTCCTTACATAAATACACTTTAAATAATGAGCATATTTGGAACCAAAATATGCAACATTAAGAGATCAAGCGGGCGGAAAAGAGACATGATACAAATCAAATCTCATATATAATGTCAAAGTGTACGCGATATTTCCACGACATAAACATACTATTGATAAAGAATATAAATCTAGGAGTCGATATCCTTCCTGGCTCACCATCCGTGTTATTCGTCCACGACCGAGAGATCGAGGTGCTCGGGAGTGATCCGGGTGTCTCAAGTGCATTCACTTTGGGGCGCCTGGATCACTTCTGGGTGCCCTAACCTCTCAATCACCGACGAATGGTGCGAACGACAAATTGGGGAGGATATTAAATCTTAGATAAATCTTTACTTCAATACTGTAACTAATAATTACAACGATCATGAAGCAATGAATCAAAATTTTATTAAAAAAATACCAGTGAATTTGAAAGAAGGCCGCCTACTTCCATGATTAATTTGGCAAAATTTAAAAACCTAAATTTTCAAAAAAAATGATTTTTTACATTAATTGCACACATCACCAATGATTCATTTGAAAGTTATTTTATCTAATATCCCAATTGGATAGATTTCATCTTTTTAAGATCTATTTTATGTAGTCTTATATCTTGCATTGCAAGATACTGTCTTTGCGACTCAAACTTATGACCTCTAGGGTATTATTGGGCAAAGCTCCCCTACAATGCCATATATATCTCTGCGGTCAAGTATGAATAAGGAAGTAATGTAACCTTTAATTATAAGATATATGAAGAAAAAATATACTTATTGGATGTGAACTTGTTCTATTTTCTGATTTGTATATCATTTGTTTTCTCTTCAGTTTGTCTGAAGTTAAAATTTACGTGTTTGATATCAGCAACAGCAAGTATATATAATTCTCCTTGTTTCTGCAGACCTGACCATCAGCTGCAAAGCCTCGTCACCAAGCTTCTGCCAGAACCTACAACTAAATTGACTCCTGGGAAGAGTAAGTAGCTGGAGGTTCTACTCAGTCATTTATATACATAAATATATAGATAAATGGATAGATAGATAGGTTTTGTATTTGCATAAAATGTTTTGAAAATCTTTGATACAGAATTGACTGAAAGTGAAGGAAAATGCAAGAGTCGTAGTGCAAAGAGGCAGAAGAGGGAAGAAGATAATGAAACAAGTAATGGTGAAGGATCAGCTGCTGGATCTAATGAAACGAAGGATTGAAGAACATGATCTTAAGGAATCTAGTGTTTGTCTTTGTGCTTGAATAAGAGCTCAAACTGTTGAGACAGTAGACTATAAAGCTCAAAAACTTGTTGCTGAGTTTCTTCTGATGGTTTAGAGTCCATGAAATGCATGCTTGCTTGTTTGAAGAAATTAGAATGATCTTTGTAATGAAAGATAAAACTTTAGCAAAGCTGTCATTAATTGCTTAACGTACCCTTTTTTCCCATGCATCTTTTTGAAAGTCTCCTCTTTTCCTAATGGTTTTTGGCACTCGAGCAAAACTGCCAAAAGAATTCAAGAGAAACACTACTTATAATAGGGTTCAATAAAATAACTAAAAGCCAAATGAAAATTAGTTCAATTCGTGACATCACATCTTCATATTCAGAGTGGCATGCATTGTGCAGGAAATTAAACCCCCAGCATGAAGATTAGGGTTTAAAGGGCACAATTAAACAGCTACCTACCTTCTTAGTAAGCTAATCACTATAATCACCAACATGTGATACATTTCAGACACATGAGAAATCTTGTGAATTTTATCCAAAACTGATCAAATTGGATAAACAGGTTCAACCTAAATTATCTGTTGTACCCAAAGATCTTTTTCCTTTTTCTCTCGAAGAAGAGAGTAGGGACTTCTAAAGAGTGGATGATCTAGAGCGTCCATTTCAAAGGACAACTACTAAAAGAATTATAAAAGCGATGAAGCATTCTTATCTGTCAATTTATGCGTATTATGGTAAGCATTAAAGTGTGGGAAATTTAATGGGCAGCGTAAACAATGCCTAGAACTAGAGAAAGGAGGGAATGGCCGTCCCTTCCTTTCTTGCTAGGAATGGCTTACCGAGCTGGTGAGGATCCGATATCGGAAGCCCTCCGATCACGGGCAAGCTGATCGGACGGACCACAGATTCTTGGGCCCACATCGGAATACGAGAATATAAAATGAAAAAAAATTAGCCAGGTCAGCACTTGTAGTTCGAGACGAGTGGCTTAATATGGCGAGGCCGGGAAATTAGCCAGGTCAGCACTTGTAGTTCGAGACGAGTGGCTTAATATGGCGAGGCCGGATCCTCTGTCCCGCTCATTGGCGATCGCCAACGAGCCGTCCGATCAATGATTGGATATCATCGGCGGCCTCCGGTCGCCATCCCGAACAAAACTATACCCTGGGAGTACGGTGAACTTGTCGAGTGTCGCTGCAATTGTGATGTTGCCGTATTCACTGTCGAATTCGACGAGATTGCAATGCGATATTTCCGACCGATTCACCGTTCTCCGAGGATATCGTTTTATTCGGGACGACGATAAAAAATTATTAGTGGTGTCCGATCGTCGATCGGACGACTCGCCGATGATCGACGACAAGCGGGACCCCGGGACAGGGGCATGTCCCGGGACAGAGGATCCGACGCCTAATGGCAAAGACCATGCATCACCTTCCGCTTCCGATCCTCTTCTCTTTCGAACGGGCAAATGGGATCTTCTGTCCCGAGATTCTCTCTGTCCCCGTATCCCAACTCGTCGGCGATGCCCCGCGAGTCCTCCGATCGTCAATCGGACACCATCATTAGTCTTCGATCGTCGTCCCGAATCAAACGATATCCTATGAGAACAGTGAATCGGTCGAGATCGTCGCAATTGCGATCTCGTTGGATTCGACGGTGAATTCGGCGAGATCACAATTGCGACAATCCCCAACAGGTTCACCATACCCCCTAGGGTATAGTTTTGTTCGGGGCAGTGGTTGGAAGCCGCCGGTGGTGTCCGATCGACGATCGGAGGACTCGCCGGCCATCGTCGACAAGTTGGGACACGGGGACAGAGAGAATCTCGGGGCAGAGGATTTGCTCTGTCGAACGGGATTCTCTGTCCCAAGAATCCCTGTCCCACTTGTCTCGTACTCTCTAATGATGGTCAACGAGTCGTCCGATCGACGATCGGACACCACCAATAATTTTTTATTGTTGTCCCGAATCAAACAATATCTTGGGATAACGGTGAATCAATCGAAATCGTCATATTGCAATCTCGTCGGATTCTACGGTCCCCGACGGATTCACCATACCGCCAGGGTATAGTTTTGTTCGGGATGGCGGTCGGAGACCGCCGATGATATCCGATCGACGATCGAACAGCTCGCCGCCCATCGCCGATGATTGAGACAGAGGGACAAAGACCCTCTTTGAGACCGAGATCGATCTCGTCTCCTTCTCTTTCTTCTTCTGCGAAAGAAAATTTTGGGGTGGGAGTGGAGGTGGGCGAACTGTTTTGTTACATGATTACGATGAAAAATAATAATAATAATAATAGAAAATATATAAGATTTACGTGAAAAATTTTGAATGAAAAAAAATCACGAATAAAAAAGAAAAATCAAACGAAATACAAAGTCAACGATTCAAAATAATCATAATATAAAATGTTAATAATTATAGCGCTTCACAAATAATAGGGAAGGATCCGTCTCCACCAGACCGGATCCTCTGTACCGGGATCTCCTCTGTACCCGTGTACCAACTCGTCGGCGATTACCGGTGAGTTGTCCGATCGACGATCGGACACCACCAATAATTTTTTATCGTCGTTCCGAATAAGATGATATCCTCGGAGAACGGTGAACCCGTCGGGTATCGTCGCATCAGACGTCTCGTTGGATTCGACGGTGAATACGATAACATCACAATTGCGGCGATACCCGACGGGTTCACCGTTCTCCGAGGATATCATCTTATTCGGAACGACGATCAAAAATTATTGGTGGTGTCCGATCGTCGATCGGACGACTCGCCGGCGATCGCCGACGAGTTGGTACACGGGTACAGGGGAGATCCCGGTACAGAGGATCCGGTCTACGTCTCCACCCCGCGCCGGCCGCTTCTGCCTTCGAAAGTGATGACGCTGGCCCGATCCCGCGGCCTCCCGCACATCTCCGCATCCAGCTCCTCCGATAACTCCCGCTTCGGCGGGTTCTCCTCTTCCTCCGAACCCGACTCGTACGCCAGCCGCCGCGCCCGGATACGGCCGATCCGCTCCCTCCCTCCGCCTCCGCCTCCCCGACCGACGCAGCGCGCTGCTTTGCCACCGGTGAAGCACCACCGCGGGAGAGCCAGACCAAGCTCGATCCGGAGCAGGCTGCGCGATCTGGGGCGATCCAATGCGTCGGCGTCCCCGGGATCCCGCTTGGTAAGCCTCCTCAACTCCCTCTTCGCCAACGCCGCAGGGAAACAAAGGAAATTGAAACCCTCGACCGTCGACGACTCGTCATGGTACGCGGCGTCGACTCGATCCCAGCCGTGCCTCGTGAAGACGTCGTTGTCGAGGCAGGGGCCGGCCTCGAACGACGCTGGCGTCAAGAGATCGGTAAGGTTCCACCCGGTGAGCGTTATCATGGGTGAGGAAGTCCTCCCGCGAGGCAAGAATATTCCTTACGCGGGCGAACGTGTGGCGGCGGCGAGGGCGGAGGATCAGAGGCGGCCGACGGCAGTGGCAGAGGGGATTGCTAGGCAGGAGGCGAGGAAGAAAGTGGAGAAGTTGTTGAGAAGTTTGGAAGTTGAAGAAGAAGTGGATGAAGACGAGATGAGCGACTCGAGCTCCGATCTATTTGAACTGGAGTCTCTTACGGTTAGCGGCGACGGCGGCGGTTACAGAGACGAGCTGCTGGTGCACAAGACAACCCATCCTGGGTACCGCTTTTTCTCGTGGACTTGCCCCCAACGGGTTGGATCGGATGGTAAGGCGCCTTACCGTTTGCTTCGGGATCATAGATTCGAGGGTCGCCAATTGCACACGGAGATAAAATCCTAATCTGCTGGCATTAATCCCCACGATCCCAGGCGTCTCACCACACCAGTGATAATCATGATTTATCTTCCTCTGAAAACCTATGGGGCCGGAATAAGGGGGCTGTTAAGATGACGGTTCCATCTTTTTGCTTTTTCTCGTGGACTTTGCCAATTATAATTATTAAAATTTTGAACAAGATTACTATGTTTTCGATTTATCGACTTTTGCGAGGTTGAATTGGTTGATTAGATTCGTCTGTTATTTGATTTATCAATTATTATTATTATTATTATTATTATTTTGTTTTGAGTGCTAATTGCTAAATTTTGCTGTTTGGTCGAATTGTAAAAAATTTGTTACAGTTGGTGCTGATTTATAAAAATGGAGGAAGATAGAGCGATTTCAAATTCCTGCCATATTAAATGTCTCAAAAATCAGATTCAAATCTATCTTTTTAATTGTTTTAGTTGTCATCCTATTTTCATTTTATGTTGATTAATCTTGTGTTGACAGATTTTATCTGAAAATTTTGAAGCGGATGATTCTATTTATAAATATTTGAGAAAATGAAAAAGTGTATCATTCCCCAGCTACACATTTACATATTTGATAAAACTTAATGTTACAAAATCATGGGAATTTCAATCGTCCAAAATCTAGAATTTGTTAAACCAAAATAATAATCCGTGACCTAATTAAGTTGGCCTTGCATCTACTTGTTCACCTTTCTTGAGTTCAAGAGTCAAAAGATAGTTTCAGAGAGGGCGTCAAAAGAAAATTCATGGGAATTAATTTCAGGATGGCTGGGTCATCCAATTGATCTTATCTTGCATTTTCCTTTTTCTTTCGTTTTTTTAAAAAACCTGATCAGTCTGTATAAATATTCCTTCAATTTATATCATGCCCTTTTTGGAATATATATTTACTATATGTTTTTCAGGCGATGACATAAGGCTCTAGTTTTAAAATTCTAAACTAATGCTGGTTGATAATGATAATGTAATCAAGGCTATATTATAAAATTAATTATTTTATTTGGTATAATTTTAAAATTATAATATAATATAATCTGAGTTAAAAAAATTAATAAAATTTTATAATTTGGATTACAAGATCAATAACATGTAATCTGGATTACATTTGAAACTCAATTATATTACAAACTTGATTTTATTATTCCCATCCAAACATAATCTTAGTGATACGGTGGTGTTGGGAGGTCCATAGCCAAGTAATCTTAAGATGTCGTGGTCGAGCACTCCTCGTTGCTTTCGTATCTTAATAAGAAAATTATCCTACCCAAAGTTAATACACAGTAGGAGGAGTCGGTCTTGTCTCGATACACAATGGCGGAGTCAGAAATTATAATCTATCCGGGCTAAAATTTTTTAACGATAAGACCTGAACAAGCAACAATTAGAAACTAACACTAAAATTGTCAATCACATAAATTTTAATCGGTAATGTATTTTGCGAAGAAAATTTAATTTCATCGTTAATTTAGCAACATAATTTAATATTTGTCGCTAAATTTAGTAATGAAATTTAATATATATCGCTTAACAAAATTTAATATCCGTTGATAAATTTAGCGATGAAATTTAATATCCGTCACTAAGGGTGAGTGAAGGTTCATTAACGGAAGGAGAAGGGAGGGGAAGGAAAGGGAAGAGACGAGAAGTAAAATATTTAGATTCACTTTGTTTAGGAGAGAGGGAAGGTTAATTAACGAAATATGTGTATCTTGTTTGGAAGAAAAGGGAAGGGAATGAAAGATAAATATATAAAATTACATAACTATCCTATTATGATTTAAGAAATTTTAATTTAATTAGTTATTTAAAGTTAGGAATAATTCGAATTAATTATTTATTAAAAATTAAAAATTATATTTTTTTTATTATGTCTATACTTATTCCTTCGTCGAATAATCTCTGTTTCCTCACCTACATATTCACTGTTGTTGCTTCGCAGTCGCCGATGTTCGACAATCAATGCTATCCATGATTTCATTGCTCCACTATCACCGTCGTTATCGCCGTTGTTGCCAGTTTGCACGTCTCCTCCATAAGCCGTTGGCGTTGGCGTAGCCTCCTCCAATATCAGAATCGGCGTCGGCGTCGGCGTCGACATCGGCGTCGACGTCGACATCGGCGTCGGTGTCGGCGTCGGCGTCGTTACCATTGCAATACTTCACCTGCTAAAGATAAGGTTGTTAAAATAGGAGATAAGGATAAAATTGAAATATATTTTTGTTTAATTTCTCTTCTCCTTCCTTACATTCCGATTTAGGGTGTAAGGAATTTAGCATATTTTTCTCTCACCGAGGTTAATACTTATCATTTCTTCCCCTTCAACTTCTTAACTCACTCCTTCTCGTACGAGGTTAAAAATTTCCTTCCCCATCCATCACTTCCTCCCAAACACAGCATCAATCTAACGACAAAATTAAATTTTCATCGCTAATTTTCTTAATAATTTTAAAAAATAGATACTCAGAAAAACCTATAATATTATCACACAAAAATATTTTAGAAAATATTTTTTACGAGGCAAATAGAATAACTATAACTTGTATCTTTTACTTCAACCCAAATCCTTACAAAAACTCATTTATCAACCAAATAGATAGAAAAATGATAAATACTAAAAATATATAAGAATGCAAGTTATCAAAAGATTATAAAGTCTAAAGTTGAGTAAAATGATAATAGAATCACACGTAGACATCAAATAGTCAACTAAAACTTTGAGTTTAAATCCAAAATATTAGGAATGTAGCAAACACAAATAAATAAAAAGTATTGAAATGCTGAGGAGCCAAAGTCAACTTCTACAAATTCCTTTGATATTTCTTCTTGAGTTTTGCAAAAGAAAATTATGTTTAAAATCGATAGAAAACTAAAATTAAAAAAAAAAACTAAAATACAATGAGGAACAAATAATTAATCCATGCTAAGATATCTTCATGGTCATTAGTTGCCTAATACAAGATATAAAATTTAACCTTCAAATCTTGGGAGCTCAAACCTATAGTGAACAATAAGGGTCAGCTTTATCAACGACAATTTACTAAAAGACGTACCTAAGAATTGGTATTTACCAAAAGGTGTCCCATAGTTTCATTTTCACCAAAGGGCGTACTTATTTTAGTGAACTTCCTCTTATACCCCTCCTGTCATGTACTGCCTTCTCTTTCTCTCTCAGTAACAAATTCCGAGACGTCTGCACATGCAACGTGACTTAATTACTGACTTTTATTTTAAAATAATATATTATGGAATCGGCGCTAAATTAAAAAACGTAAGATAAAAATTGAAAAAATATTTCAGTTAAATTTTTTTTCATCCAACGTGATTTAAAAATATAAATAAATGATTTTTATATTTGATTAATAGAAATTAATATATTAAATAATATTTAATAAATATATTAATGTATATATTTTTTTAAAAAAACACTGACCGTGGGCCTAAAATCTATTGATTTCAGGCCCACGTTGGGCCTGAAATCTTTTGATTCAGGCCCGACGTGGACTCAAATTTTTTTTCTATTTTAAAAATATATTAATATATAAAAAAAACGTATCAAAACACTTAATTTCAGATTCAAACGCAGGGCTTGAAGTCATCCCAGGAGGGTCTGAAGTCAAATAACTTCAGATCCTATAAATAATTAATTTAATAAATAATAATTAAATTTAAAAAATATTTTTAAAATTAAAAAATTTTCAATGCCCTTAAGGCCTGAAGTCATCCGACTTCAGGTCCAAGGAGGGCCTGAAGTATAAATATAAAAAAATATAAAAAATATAAAAAGGTCCAAGGAGGGTCTGATGACTTCAGGCCCTCCATAATTAAATATAAAAAAATATAAAAAAATTTATAAAAAGGTATAATATATAATTATATATTATTTATAATTTTTATAAAAAAGGTATAATATATAATTACATAATAATAAAATGTTATTATAATGAAATCCAGATATGGGAGGTCCATTAGTGGGTTTTGGTCAAAACCCACTGATTTTTCTAAACTACTCCTATTTCATTGGTAATATCTAATATATAGATGTTTGGACACCTAAAACATTATCTCCTACCTCTACCCTCTCTATTCATATGGAGTTTTCAGAAATCCAGATATGATAGGTCCATCAGTGAGTTTTGACTCACTGATATTTCTAAACTACTCCTATTGTATTGGTGATATAGAGTGTATAGATGTTTGGACACCTAAAACATCTTCTCCTAGGTTAACCCTGTCTATTGATATAGGATTTTTAGAAATCCAGATATGGGAGGTCCATCAGTGGGTTTTGGTCAAAACTCACTGATATGACTAAATTACTCCTATTGCATTGGTGATATCTAATATATAGATGGTTGGACACCTAAAACATCATCTCCTACCTCTAACCTCTCGATTCATATGGAGTTTTCAGAAATCCAGATATGGGAGGTCCATCAGTGGGTTTTGGTCAAAACCCACTGATAGACCTAAAAATCTCCTATTGCAACATAATTTATAATCATTAGAAGTTTGGACACCAAAAATATCATCTCCTAGATCAACTCTAACTAGAACTATTGATATTTTTATTTAATTTACTTACATTTATCCAAGATTTGTTCAGACCCTCCAGGCCCAAGGAGTAGTTTAGCCATATCAGTGGGTTTTGACCAAAACCCACTGATGGACCTCCCATATCTGGATTTCTGAAAACTCCATATGAATAGAGAGGTTAGAGGTAGGAGATGATGTTTTAGGTGTCCAACCATCTATATATTAGATATCACCAATGCAATAGGAGTAATTTAGTCATATCAGTGAGTTTTGACCAAAACCCACTGATGGACCTCCCATATCTGGATTTCTGAAAACCCTATATCAATAGACAGGGTTGACCTAGGAGAAGATGTTTTAGGTATCCAAACATCTATACACTCTATATCACCAATGCAATAGGAGTAGTTTAGAAATATCAGTGAGTTTTGACCAAAACTCACTAATGGACCTATCATATCTGGATTTCTGAAAACTCCATATGAATAGAGAGGGTAGAGGTAGGAGATGATGTTTTAGGTGTCCAAACATCTATATATTAGATATCACCAATGAAATATGAGTAGTTTAGAAATATCAGTGGGGTTTGACCAAAACCCACTGATGGACCTCCCATATCTAGATTTCATTATAATAACATTTTATTATTATGTAATTATATATTATACCTTTTTTATAAAAATTATAAATAATATATAATTATATATTATACCTTTTTATAAAATTTTTAAATATTTTTTTATATTTAATTATGGAGGGCCTGAAGTCATCAGACTTCAGGCCCTCCTTGGACCTGAAGTCGGATGACTTCAGGCCTTAAGGGCATTGAAAATTTTTTAATTTTAAAAATATTTTTTTATATTTAATTATTATTTATTAAATTAATTATTTATAGGATCTGAAGTTATTTGACTTCAGACCCTCCTGGGATGACTTCAGGCCCTGCGTTTGAATCTGAAATTAAGTGTTTTGATACGTTTTTTATATATTAATATATTTTTAAAATAGAAAAAAATTTGAGTCCACGTCGGGCCTGAATCAAAAGATTTCAGGCCCAACGTGGGCCTGAAATAAAAAATTTCAGGCCCACGCTGGGCCTGAAATCAATAGATTTCTGGCCCACGGTCAGTTTTTTTAAAAAAAAATTTATACATTAATATATTTATTAAATATTATTTAATATATTAATTTCTATTAATCAAATATAAAAATCATTTATTTATATTTTTAAATCACGTTGGATGAGAAATTTTTTAACTGAAATATTTTTTCAATTTTTATCTTACGTTTTTTAATTTAGCGTCGATTCCAGAATATATTATTTTAAAATAAAAGTCAGTAATTAAGTTACGTTGCATGTGCAGACGTCTCAGAATTTGTTACTGAGAGAGAAAGAGAAGGCAGTACATGACAAGAGGGGTATAAGAGGAAGTTCACTAAAATAAGTACGCCCTTTGATGAAAATGAAACCATGAGACGTCTTTTGGTAAATACCAATTCTTAGATACGCCTTTTGATAAATTGCCGCTTTATCAAGGAGAGATCCATCCAAAATCTCTAGTTTCACCTCATGCCTTGCATTGATTGTTGACTTGCTCTTAACATTAAAAAAATTAGGGAAAGAGAATTAGGGAATAGTTGATGGAATAATACAAAGACACACATGCCTAATTTATCAAGTGAAAAATTAAAAATAGATAAATCAAATCCAAAAAGAATACCTTCAACACTATTCCTAAACCAAACCAAACATTATGATAAACCTTTAAGTCGTCAAGGTCAACAACACTACCAATGGACTTGAAACGGGAAAGGATGTTTGCCACCTACAAGTTGAGAAGCAAAATTACTCAGATAAATTGCAAGCTAACAAAAAACTAATTAAGTATCTAATCACCAAATGATTACTTTAATTGTTGCTCTAGCTGCAATTTCCAATTGAAGAACTTTCACACCATCAACTTCCTAAATAAAAGTAGATAAAAATTAATTAGCATAGATAACTCACAAAGTAAAAAATCATTTATGATCCATATATACATACACATATTATTGAAGTTGTGATCTACAATTCTTTAAAGTATAATATTCATCAATTATAAAATCTGAATAGTTGAAGTAAATTCTCTTTCAATATAGATAATCATAGAATCTGTCAAAAATTCTCTTCCATTCTATTATGAAGAACTATTTTAACATGCTTCAAAGTTGAAAATGCACGCTCTGTAGTTGTCATAGAAACAGACAAAATTAAAACCAGACGAATCAACTTATCGATCAAATTATAGTATTGTGATTTTTTTTGTTTCAAATAACCCTTGGCACAATTCTAAGATAGTGGACATTTTCTGAAAATTTTTATGACAAACCACATCGAGCTCATAATGTTGTAGTTGACACCTCAAATTATACATTTCCTGTTCAGTGAAGTCCTCAGGATAATATTTCTCAGCAAGAGTACAAATTTTATCAATGTTGAACCAATTAAAATTATCTTTTAGATCCAATGCAGAGTTAAGCACATAAAGTTCTACTATCTTATCACTGAATCTAGGGTTTAACTCTTTCAGTTGAAAATCTATTGTAGCATTAAATATAGCATAATGAGAGTGATGCTCAACTATGATGGTATCTTTTTGTTGGCATGAACGACTAGAATGGTTATAACAAGCACTCATCACTTACCAAAAGGCTGGAGAAACAGGAGGCCGGAGAAACAGAAGAATGTTCAAATTCACCTTTACCAAAAGGATGGAACTACCAAGATTGCAGCTCAATTACCTTCTGAGCTGAAGCAGAAGCTTATATTTTACCTAGATGGTCATTACGATGCGTTTGCCTGGTCGACGTAGGAGATCAAGGGAATGCCCCCAACTTTGATGACTCATCACTTAAATATGTATCCTGAGTTTTGCCTAGTCAAATAAAAAAGGAGACATTTTGTGCCGGAGTAGGACTAGATTATTTGGGAGGAAGTGACTAAATTGTTGCAAGCCGAACATATTCGGGAAGTTCAATTCCCGATCTGGCTTGCTAATGTAGTGTTGGTCCCTAAGCCTGGGGGTAAATGGCTGGTATATATCGATTGTCGTAATTTGAATAAAGCGTGCTCTAAAGACTGCTATGCTCTGTCTCGGATAGATCAAATGGTTGACTCTACATTGGAATGTGACTATATATGTATGTTGGATGTCTATCAAGGATATCATCAAGTGCCTCTTGCTCAGGAGGATCAAGAAAAGGTCAGCTTTGTTACCTTGGACAACACATATTGTTATAATGTTATGTCGTTCGAACTAAAGAATGCTGGAGTTACCTATCAAAGGATGATGGACAAGGCATTTCTCCATCAGATCAAGAGAAATATCGAAGTTTATGTGGATGATATCTTAGTAAACATGGAATATGGTAAAGATTTAATAGTTGATTTGGAAGAGGCTTTCGGCACCCTACAGTCTAATCAAATCAAACTCAATGTTGCCAAATACTTATTTGGAGTCAAGAGCGGGCGTTTCTTAGGTTACATGGTTACCGAGTGGGGAATTGAAGCTAATTTAGAAAAGGTACAGACAATTATTTATATGACTCCACCAATTAACCTGAAGGAAGTTCAAAGGCTTGTCGGGCGAATAATAGCCTTATCTAGGTTTATCGCCCTGTCGGTTGATCGGGCTCTTCCCTTCTTCAAGGTGTTGAGGAAGGCAGCAAGTTTCAAATGGGATGAGAAATGTAACCAAGCTTTTACATAGCTAAAGGAATATCTGGCTGGTCTTCCCATCTTATACAATTTGAAGGCTAGGGAATCACTGTATGTGTACCTTTCAACTACTAATGGGGCATTGGGGTTTGTTCTTCTACGGGAGGAAGGTATGGTCCAATATCCCATTTATTTCTTCAGTCATGTATTGAAAGATGTAGAAAGCCGGTACACTATTCTCAAAAGTTAGCATATGGGCTGGTCTTGACTGCTCAGCGGTTGAGACCCTATTTTTTATCTCATCCTATTGTTGTTCTAACTAATAGCCCATATTTTTTTATCTCATCCTATTGTTGTTCTAACTAATAGCCCACTCGGGCAAGTTTTGACGAACCTGGATGCTTATGGAAGATTGATTAAGTGGACTACGAAGCTCAGTGAATATGACATCTAATAACATCCTCGAACAACTATAAAAGCACAAGCTCTTACAGATTTCCTGGCCGAGGTGCTAATTTCTCCCGGCCGACAAGAGGCTTGGAAGGTGTATGTGCATGGATCTTCTACACAGCAAACCAATGGAGTTGGCGTATTACTGATCTCACCTCGAGAGGATATATTGCAAATATATGTCCGCTTGAACTTTAGAGCAAATAATAATGAAACAGAGTATAAAGCATTGCTGGCTGACCTGCAAGAAGCTAAGCAGGTCGGGGCCACTTGGGTGATTTTATATTCCGACTCCCAACTTGTGTCTCAGCAAATTGAAAGCAACTTTAACGTGCGCAATGAGCGGATGGGAAAGTATGTGCAGGCTTTTAAACAGTTGAAATCAAACTTATCGAAAATGGTTTTGCAGAAGATACTTAGAGCTGACAATACCAGGGCGAATGAATAGCTAAGTTGGCTAGTTCTTTAGCTTGTTGGATATTAGAGGACCCTATATGTCATGAGGTATTGATAGCTCAGATTGATTGGGGGGGGGGAGGTAGATCAAGAAGCGACGCCTGATTGATGAGCTCCTTTTATAATCTCTTTGCAGACGAGGGATCTTCCAAAAGATTCAGGCCAAGCCTGTGTTGGTGCAAAGAGCATCAGTGATGAACAGTCATCCTCTAGGGTTTCGATATTTGACAATATACTAAGGTTAGTCAAAGTGATCATGGGTTAAGCCAAATAGGACCTGATGTTTGGTAGGATAAACTCAGGTTTGATCAAACTTGACAAAGGGTTAGCCAAACATGACCTGATATTTGGCAGAACTATAAGTGATAATATACTTAGGTTTAGTCAAAGTGATCAAGGGTTAAACCAAACAGGACCTTATGTTTGGTAGGGTAAACCCAGGTTTGATCAGTTTAACAAGGGATTAGCCAAACAGGATATGATGTTTGGCAAAGTGATTAGAACCCAGGGTTGGTTAGTTTGACCAAGGGATTAAACCAAACTGGACTTGAGGTTTGGTATATTTACTTGAAGGTTAGAAGAAGTCTAGTCAGGATTAAGATGACTAGCAAAGAAGTGATTAAGGTGAAAGAAATCCTGGTGAGTGAAGCTGGGTCCTAGTGAGTGAAGCTAGGTGGAAGAAATCCTAGTGAGTGAAGCTAGGTGGACTAAGTCATGGTGAGTGAAGCTGGGCACTAAGTCTTGGTCCGGGGGACTGAGCACGAAGTCCTGGTCGGGGATCGGGCAATGGAGTCTTTGCCAAGTGAGGATTGTGGACAGAAGTAGAGACGGGTCGAGGTCGGACGTCTCGAGATCCGAGTTCTCGGAGGCCGAGCAAAAATCCAGCCGGAGGTCCCGGTTGGCAAAAGCTTTAGCCTAGCGAGGAGTGCGGGCAGAAGTAGAGACGGGTCGAAGTCGAACGTCTCGAGATCCAGGTTCTCGGAGGCTAAGAAAAAGTCCAACAGGAGGTCCCGATTGGCAAAGGTAACTTCTCCAGGGCAGAGTAGGTAAAGATGCATTCCCCGGGAAAGGGAACAATAGGTGTCGGTTCGCCCTAGGGTTTCCGGTGAAATCCAAAGTCAGAATCAATCAATTAAGGCTTAAGAATATTTGTTTTGTTGTGTGTTTTGTTGTCTTGCAGGTACCTGGAGTTGGAGGCAAGATAGGAGAGAAAACACAAAGCAAACATGCCTGGGAAGAGGGCTTCGTGGGCGCCTGATTCAAGTCAGACGCCTAGTATACCCTTTCCCAGGCGCCTGGGAAGGGAGGTTTTATCTCTGCGGCAATTTCGGTACTGCGATGAAGTTTTGATCGCAACGTGGCAGGTGCCCTAGAATAGCCTATATAAAGGGGTTCGACCCCTTACTTGAGAACAACAATTTCTACATCTGCTAAAGCATTCTCTGTGAAGCAAACACACTAAAGTCGAAGCTCTGCGACCAAGGAGGCTCCAGGAGGAAGTGCGTTGCACTTCAAACTTCCGGATTGACCGGATCTTCGTGTTAGATTGATTTGCTTTTAGTTTACAAAGCTGTAATTATTGTTTCTATTTGTGCTTGCTTTTTAAATTGTAAGACGGGTTTCTCCGCCTTCGGAATGTCCGGAAAGGAGACCACTAGTGGGCTCACGCTGAGTACTTAGGCCTTGGATGTACTGACCCTGGGGGAGGGGTTGGGAACTAAGTAAATCCCGCGAGTCTTTGCCGTGTTTTTCTTTATTTTATTTTATATTTCCGCTGCGTACTAACTCTGATAGAAAGACGAACGAACGATGAAGTTTTCCGACAAAAGTTTAAGTCGATATTCACCCCCCCTCTATCGACCGACACCAATCCTATAGCCTGTCTATTTAAGCTCCGAGCAGCTCGGTTCATGCTTATTGGAGATCATTTATATCAGAGGGCTTTTGCTCTACCACTCTTAAAATGTATTGGAGGGCTTTACCACATATGCCTTCATGGCTTTTGCCCTTCCGAAAGCAACAAACTCATTAGTGCTTCTAACAATAATATGCTCTATGAGTTATTCTGCCATATTGATCATAACTAACTTCTAAACAACACCTAAAAAAAATAAGAAACAAACAACAATAGCAACAAAGACAGGACATCAACCTAACAAAACCCAAAACAAAGTTGAACTTCCAAAATCCCATAATAGATTCGCTACCGCATATAGATATGTACAAATAACATAGTAGACATCCAATTCAAACCAACTTCTATCTCGAACTCACAATTCAAATAAAGCATAATCCAACATATCACAAAACAACATTCATTCATCCAACATAATTCTAAACTATGCAAACCTTACCTGAATTTGTGCCAGGCGAAGTCCCTGTTCAGAAACAAGCGAGATCAACCACAACAAGAAACAAAGAGCACCAATAGGGCGCAGATCCCAGATATGTTCTTGAAGCCCGACGAAACCCTTCCTTGCCGACGATCAGATGTGAGCAGTGGTCACAGAATGGCTGGCGACGATGGCCTCCACTTGCAGCAGAGATCGAAAAGAGGAGAACGGTCACTGTCGGCTTGCTCGCGCTCGAAAAGGAGGGGTGGCAATCAGCAAGGGAGAGGGAAGAACTTGCGATGAGGGCTACACTCGGTGGTGGTTTGCGAAATGAAGAAAAAAAGAGGGAGTCGGCACAGAGAGGGGCTATGGCGGAACTGTCGCGTGAGGGGGGTTTTTCGGCGAGGAGAGGAAAGAATAAAAGATTTAAGTTTATAAGTTTAGGCATTTTTGCAGTTTATTCCTTCATCTTTTGCCAATCAGAAACAAATCCTTATTTTTTTTGGTTTTTAACACTTTAGCCTCCCAAATTTCCGATATTTAACTCTAGCATTCCATTTTCCCAAAAGTTTTAGCATCTCAATGAAATTATCACAATTTTGGGAATCTGAAGATTCATCATGACCTCTCAATCCACATGCTTGCAAATTAAGCCAACTAACACTCTCAATTGTTGTTGCAAGACTTAAACGATTTTTTTGAATTTGTTCAGAAAATTCTCGATTCATAACTTTATCTATATGTCGAGTTACATTCATCACATCAATAATTGCTTTTGCAGATTTATTATGCACCAAGTTATTGTTGGAGCAATCTAGGTACCTTGGATTTTGATGTTTGGGCAAAGGATTAAGTTAGGATTACTGTTGTATTTGATGTTGCATTGTGAGAATGCAGGATACTGGTACGAAGGCGAAAAGTCCAAGTGATATCTTGGCAAATGTAGACCTGACAACAAGGACCGAGGCCGAAAGAAGCTCTAGAAGGCAAGGCGTAGAGGATGGAGAGGCATTCGAGGGATGCAAGACTGATGGAAGAGGCTAGAAGGCTAGGTCTAGGTTGGTTGGGTGAGGACTAATGTTGAGTGATTGTACTCGGGGTTGAAACCCTAGATTTAGGGTTTGGACAGTTGACTGCTGCATGGAGCAGTCAACTGGTGTCGGACACAGAAAGATTAGTGGACTGATCTTGTTTGCAGTCGACTGGTGTCGCTGGAATTCGAACGTTGGGTTGTAATGTTCAGATTCGGTTGGAACCAATCGACTGGTATTGGCACCAGTTGACTAGTAATAGCTAGTTCAGTTACAAGCTCTATTTAAGGGAGCTTGGTTTGGCTAGCTAGGGTTGACGAAATTGACTTTGGTTAAAGGTCAATTAGTAGTCTAAGTTCTCAGGTGAGTTGCGCGAGTTGTGGTGAGGTTTCTCCACCCACAAAGAGTTACGTGAGCTAGTCGGAGGTCTTCTGGGGACTCATCCACCGACGAATCGGGATTGTCCACCTTACGGACAGCCGTGGAGTAGGAGCATTATCTCTAAACCACGTTAAATTGGTTTGTGTTCTTTATATTAGTTTTAGTTTATATTATTCCTCTTACGCAAACTAACACGTGTAAGAAGAAATTAACACATTGGGGGCAACGAGCTATTCACCCCCTTCTAGCCGGCACACCGATCCATAATAAGTGGTATTAGAGCAAGGGTCGATCGTTTAAGGACTAACCGTCGGGAGAGCAAAGGCGCTAGAGGAAGATGGACTCGGAAGGTCCGCTAGGATGGGATACTCAGATCCCACCTCTATATGATCGAGACGACTTCGATTATTGGAGGAAGCGATTGGAGACTTGGTTCCAAATAGATTGAGATCATTGGACCGCATTGGAGGTTCCATTCGAAGCTCCAATGGACAAGAAGGGGAAACACCTCCGACCTCGGTATTGGACCAAGGATCAAAAGGAGGAAGCAGAGTCGAATAAGGAGGTAACGAGAATTGTGTTAAATTTATTACCTTCTTATATGGTGTCACGTGTAGGAGAATACAAGAATACTTATGAGCTATGGAGAAAGGTGATAGCTCTACATGAAAATTTGACACAAGGACAAGGAGTGGAGGAGTCCAAGGATAAGGGCTCATTGGTCTAAGAGAAGGAGAAGGACCAATCAGAAGTTGAATCAAGTTCAACATCCGAAGAGGAGGAGGAATTGAAATCGTCTACATCCTCAAGTAAGGAAGAAGAAAAGCAATCCTAGGTGGAGGAGAACTTGGAAGCTCAACCCTCAATGTCAACTACCAAGAAGAGTGGGAAACCCCACATCAAATGCTTTGAATGTGGGGAAATGAGACACTACAAGAGTAGATGTCCTTTACTCGAGAAGGTAAATGAGGTAAACCCTAAACCTAGTAAAGTTCTTTTAAAAACTAATGAGGGTTGTAGGGATGAAACTAATTATAAGAAGCATATAATTTGCTTCATGTGTGGTGAGTGGGGCCACTACCACAAAAAATGCCCAAGGAAAGGAGAGCTCAAGAAGCTAGAGCATTTGAAGAAATTGGATAAGAAGAGGAGCTCAAATCAAGGGAGAGTTTCAAAGGTAAAAAGGAAGGTAATCCCTTATTTGAAATTTAATCCAATTTCTAATTCATATATGCTTGTTAAAAATAATGTAGATTATTTACCCAAGCATAATCATTGATTTAGGTATAATGATAGGAATATGGTTAACAAGGTAAATAACCCTAGGAAATCATTACACAAGGTTAGACCAAATAGGACGCAAACTATCATGCCTAAGGGAAGGAAGGTAGTAAATGAGTAAGACATTAATCCCAAGAAGGGGAGACATATGTCTAGAAAGGTGGGTAGGTCTAGGAATGTCCAAGGTGGATATGTTGACTCTAGGGTTAGAGCTCTAAAGTTGAAAAATCAAGTCTTGAAGGCAAGACTTGAAGAAATGGAAAGAGTCCTAGATATATTCATTATTGGACCTAGGGGATTTGACATGTGTTTGGGTGTTCAAAAATCCAAAAATGTCAAATTAGGTACATCTAAGGCAAATGAAAGGAAATATGCTAGGGTAGCATATAACTATATGAAGGATGAAAAATCTAAAAATGGCAAGGATAAGCAATTTAAAGTTAAGGGAAAGAAGAATTTAACCAAGGACAAAGTGTCCAAGGTTAAGGAAGTTAAGAATGTAGGCCAAAAATCACTGAAGGATCACCGGTGTGGCTGGTATTTGTTGAGTCATCTAGGGAGGTGGCTAAGGTTAAGAGCTCAAGGGGGAGCTCAGAGAGTCAAATTGGGATCCATGGTAAATGGATCTCTAGAGGATTTTTTCCGGAAGTCTAGATAGTGTTGGGTTTGACGGTTGCGCATGGGAAACCTCTACATGTCCTCGGATTAAAATTTCTTCAATCCGAATGGAAAACAATTTCCCAAATAACCGACTCATCATCGTGCTAACCGATTCGAGTGATCGCTTGAACAAACATGTTATTCAAGCCATCTAACTCGTCTAACCGATTAGCCGTGGAATAGACGATGAATGAATCGCCAGTTTTTGTGTTTATCATCGGAGTCCAAGATAATTATCAACATGAAATAATATATGATAATGAAACAAGATCAAAGGAACCAAAACAAGAAGTTATACTTCTCGTTTACCTCGTGATCTTCTATTATATGACCTATCCCTTTCTTGGACGTTGTGTGGACGACGATCTTCCAAGAAACAAAGCCTCCAAGACCACCTTTCTTCTTCCTTTGACTTGTGCCGAAAACTTCCAAAGAAGGAAGTTTTTCCTTTTCTTTTTCCTTCAACCGAAACCTTCCAAGGAAAGAAGATTTCTCCTTTCTTCTTCCTTGCACCACCGGCCCTAGACCTTCAAGATGAAGATGCACCGGAAAGGAGAGAAGAAAAGAGGAAGAAGAAATAGAAGTAGATGAAGAAGAAGAGGATGAAATAAAGGATTATCTTCTTCCTCCTTAACCTAGCCGCCGACCACCCTTTCTCCTCTTTCTTGTCGCCGCCGGTCACCTCCAAGAGCAAGGATGTGCTCGCCTAAGAGAGGAAGAAGAGAGGAAGAGAGGAGAAGGAAGAAACCAATAACTTCCTTCCCAAATTCTCAGCCGAAACTCCCTTCCTTCCAACCCTTGCCGCCGGCGCCCCTCCTGCCCTAGGAGAGAGAAAAGAGAGAGGAAAAAAAACCCAAGGCTTGGTTCACTTGATCCGGTCTTGGTTTCATGACACCATGGGGTATATATAGGCTACAATAGGGACCATGAGGAGGAGTTGGGTCTTGGCCACCTAATGGATCAAAGCCCGATCCATTAATGATGATCCATTCCACTAAAGGATCATCATTGAATTACCTCACCAACCCCATAAATAAATATGGGCTCCACCTATTATGTGTACAAAATCTCCCCGTGTTTAAGATATCGAATGTCCATTAATTAATTAAATTATCGACAATTTAATTAATTAATATCTAACTCCATGAGTAGTACTAATCAATCTTATCATCATGTCGGACCAAGTCCACCTGCAGGATTTAACATGATGAGTTTTATGAGCTCCTCAAGGGGACATCATCAACCTGAGGCATCAGAACACTGTTTCCTTTTATAATCAACGATACACCATGTAAATAATATTATTTCTCAACTTATCAGGCCTATCATTTAACAAATAAATCTTGCCCATTGGTAAATCAAAGAAATAGATATTAAATACATGTGCCCGTTATTATATCGAGATTAAGAGCATGTACACCATAATATCTGAGGTCTGATTCAATTATATAGTCAGTATAAATTGAATCACATCTATATCAGTCCTGCTCAATACACACTAAGTGTACTAGTGTAATTCTATGGTCAAGATAAACCAATACCAAATTACACTACAACCATGCCAATGGTTTGTCCAAAACCATCTAGGTTGTGAGCCTCTACATATACTCTACAAGGGACTGATAACATGATCTTTTGTGTGACACCACACACCATGTTATCTATAATGTAAAGTATTAGACAATAGCATGTATATATCAAATATAAAATGCAAACAATAATCATGTGATTCTCATTCCAAAATATAGACGTTCATACAAAAGCTAGCCTTTTAGTATACATCCTAACAATCTCCACTTATACTAAAAGACTATCCTACCATCACAATGTCATACATCTGACTCCCATACCCTCCACATGCTTATCAAAATCTTTGCTGGAAGGGCCTTAGTGAAAGGTGTTAGTGATATGAGAGAAGTGTCCTAAGGCAATCGCCTTATGATTGTAAACATTTATTTTAATAAATGATAATTCACTATTTGAGTATACATGTTTATGTATTTGATTGGGATCTTAAACTCATCTACTGAATGTCCGCCATACAATTCACAGCATAAGAGAATTTGTGATGGGATCACAACTAGTGATTATCTCTAAATGTGCAAATGTGAAGTGTTGGAAATATCCCTAGTCGATGAATTGATAAACACGGACATTATCAATTCTGTTGAGACTAGCATGAGTTATTCTCTAATCAGCTGATTCTCACTGGCTGGTGACATTGGGATGTCCGGAGATAAACATGGATGCTAGTTAAGGGAACTAGTTCATTGGAGTGACTAGCTGTAAGACTTCATATGGGAATCTACATGTAGATATGTCAATGAAGTTCTTACTGCGGCTTAAGTGCGATGTTCCTTTGACTTGCGGTGTTCAAGTCATCTTGGTCATGGAGACTTATACTTTAACATCTTAAGCAAGCATCTCCAAGGAGGTGTGGACCCAGGATGATTGGGTATAAGCCGAAGTGCCCGAAGATGTTTGAACGACCTACAAAGGATTCACCACTCCTTGCGAGGAGATGTATACCCAGGCCTATCGTCGGATTGTTACTCAAAACCTCTGGCCAGAGTATATCATGTTTAGAGTGAGATTCTCTAAAATACATGAGAGTAATTAGAAATCCAAAGGACGAGAAAGACACTACTTGGGCTAGGTGTGACGTAGTCAGCCTAGTGGGGACTGACACCATAGACCGTGTCCTGAACCAAGTGGGTATAAGGTGGTGAAAGGAATGGGGCACGATTCATTAGAGCTGCTGAAGGGTTTCAGAATAATTTCTTCTGAGGTCAAACCGTTGATCTTTCGATTAATTGGGGATCATGATGTACTACTAGGTGCCACTCATGATCGTTCTATAATTAGTTAATTATAGACGACCAACATAAATCGAAAGCCTATTTAGTCACACGCACTACGAGTAATCTGAGGGATTTAAAACGAGTTGAAAATTAAATTTTCCGATCAAGAGAAATAAGTCGAATCTGAGTTAGTCAGAGGCGCAATGGAAGCTAAAAATGGCTAAGTCTTTTGAAGGCTTTTTGGGCGAATTAAATGAATTTAATTCGCGGCGGTTCGGGTTGGTTTGGCCGGCCAAAGAGGGTGCCAAAACCCCCTTTGGTGGCCGGCCACAATAAGAGGAGAAAACCAATTAATTTTGGTTTAATTAATAAAATAAATCTAGTGCGATTTGTTTTATAAATTATGGATAAATAAATTTGTATAAAGAAATTTATATAAATAAAATTTATAGAAATTTATTCTTTTATGGAAGATTAAAATAATCCATGAATTGGTTTATTTTAATTTTATAAAATCAATTATGAATTGATTTTTTTCATAATAAGAAAGTTTATAAATTTCTTATAAAAATTTATTCCATAATTTAAAGAGAAGAAGAATTAGTTTTATTATAAATTAGTTTATAATAAAGACTCGGTTTAAACGGAATAATTAATAAGAAAATTTATAAGATAAATTTCTTATAACTAATTCCGTTAATTCGTTTTAGAGGGAGACTTAGCAAAGGAGTTGCTACTATATAAAGGAACCAAAGGCTAGCCCTTAATTCCAATCAAGAAATTAATTATTCTCTCCCTCTCTCTCTTAATCTATCTTCTCCTCTCCCTCTCCCTCTCTTGCCTAGGGCCAGCGCCCAACCTTGTGGTTTAGGGCCGGCGCACCCAACCTACATCCAAGGTGAAGTTGGCGTGAGCTATCAAGAAGAAGGAGAACCCGAACACGAAGAAGAATAAGCGGATAGCGACTCCTCTCTTCTCGGAATTCGATTTCGTTACTTCGTTGGTTAGTTTTCCATTATTTTCTCTTATTCTTCTAGTTGTGCCTTCCGAGAATCTAGTAGTTCTCGTCGGCACAAAACTCGTGACTTTGCGAAGTCATCCCGAAGAGAACTCGGCGTGGACGCGAATAGAGGCGGAGCTTCCAAGGGACGCTACGGTTGGATCTCGTCCCTTACTTCGAGTTACGAGAGGTATAAGGTAAATTTGTTTACTTTTCCGCAAAGTTTTATTTTATGATTATATCAACACAATGTAAGGTTGCATGCTAGATACGAAGTTAAAATAATTTAGGAAATTATTTTATGCAAACTCTTCCGCTGCACGTAAAAATTTTGAATTTTACGAACTCGTATCCTTGTCGACATGCACCCGGTCCCAACAGTGGTATCAGAGCCGGTTAGTGTTCTACATTATCATATAATTGTTTTGTGGAAAACTTTGTCATGATCTCAATTTCGGAAAAAATTTTCAATTATGGAAACTTTCAAATTATAATAAATTTTAGATTTAGAAATTTCAAAGTTTAGAAATCCTCATGAAATTTCGCAAACGGTTGAAATTTTCTAGTTTCTGAAATTTTATAATAATTGTGAAAACTTCCCATCTTTGGAAACTTTCCAATTTTGGAAATTTTTCTATTTTAGAAATTTTCTAATTTTGGAAATATCTAAGTTTTCTTTGTACTAGAAACTTACAATTATTCTGAAAACCAATTTATGAAATCTCGCAATTTTGGGCACTTTCTTTTAAGAAAGTCTAGACAAATTCATGGACAGTTAATTGACAATTAAATTTGAATTGGTTTTTAAATTGACAACAAAATTCTTTATTTTGGATTGAGCCTCGGGGAGCCGTCCAATTTAAAGTTAGTTGTTGTAATTTAATTTCCCAATTTTTAATTGAAGTTGTCATGTTTGATTTGGATTGAGCCTCGGGGAGCCGTCCAATTGGATTTACAACACATTACTTTTCGTTGGTATCTGAGCCTCGGGGAGCCACCCTTAGAAAATGATTTGTTGTAATTAATTAAATCCATGAATAAAATATGTTTTAAGAGGTGATGCTCTTACATATTGTTGTCTCCAAAATTAATTAGGAAAATGGTTTCCTATAGAGTTTTCTTAAATGAGATTTTCATGAAAATAATATGTAGTTGAATTAAGGGATTTGTCTCTTAATTTAATAAGATTTGATTTAGTGAAATCAAAGTCTTGAACATATTATTTCCGAAATTAATTATGACAATTTAGGAAATTGTTTCCCAAAACAAATCCTTTATTAAAGTATGAGATTAGAATTAGGAAATCCGGTTCCTAATTCAATTAATGAGACTTGATAACTTAAGTCGCATACATACTTTATTAAGGAAATCGTTAGTCATGACATATGTCATGAATGTGCTTAGAAAAGATGAGACCCAAAACCCCTTACAAAATATTAAGGCCAACACCTTCCATTAATATGGTTAGAATCGGAGTTTTGTTTCTCGTTTGGGTTGATGGACACATCCATGCCCGACTTGAACCTTAACATGTTCAAACCATGGAATTAGTTTATGAATAATATAGTCGGAGTCAGAGGTCAATCCTTAGTTTTGGTTGTTGGACACATCCAAGCCTGACTAAACGGTTGAATGAGCTCCAACCATGTTAAAACTATTTCTTGATTAATGGGTCAGCCTTAAGCTTGGAGCATCGATTTGTTGTGCCACAGCCAAGGTCGATGCAAAGAGAGGTGCAGTTGGGTGCTATGTACTTTGATGCATACTTGTTAATGAGTTAACAACCCAATGATTTATGCAAACATTCAATTAGTTGATAGCATAATGTGATAGTTACATATATGTGATGTGTAATCGGTTTAATTACCTACCTTCATAGCTAAGAAAAACTTGATGGCCACAGCCATGGTTGATCTTATCTATGGTTGGATATCAACCTATTTGGAGATGCTCCTACGATCTCCCGAATTGATAAAAAGGGTTATTCAATTTGAAAAATAAATAGGATTTTATTAATGTATATTGATACATTCTTTAATCAATCTTCTCACATAAGTTCAATTTGTATTTCTAGGATAATCACTCGATCATATCTTCTTTAAACTTGCGTTCCATTTTGGACACCAATAAACTGACTGGGCCAAACTTCATGGACTGGCTTCGAAACCTGAGGATAGTCCTCAAGGCAGAGAAGCTTGCTTATGTCCTTGAAGATCAACTTCCCAACTGTCCTCCTGAAAACACAACTCCAGACCAGTTTCCTGAGTTGCTCAACCTGCTGAAGACTGTAGAGCCTTCTGTAAAGCAGGATCAGAAGACAATACTGTTAGTTGGATCCTCGAAGAAAGGTTCTAAGAGGAAGGCCAAAGAACAGAATAAAGGGAAGAAGAAAAGGCCAAAAAGACCGGAAAACCCCCCAAAAGACACTTGCCATCATTGTGGCAAGGAGGGTCACTGGCGAAGAAACTGCAAGGTTTATCTTGAGTCCTTGAAGAAGAAGGCATCCGATGCCCCATCTTCTTAGTATCTTCGTTATTGAATGTCACTCTATTTCCTCAAATACCTGGGTACTTGATACTGGGTGTGCTCACATATATGTAATGACATAAAGGGGCTAAGGAATAGAAGAAGACTCGTCAAGGAGAAGCGAATTTGCGAGTTGGAAATGGAGCAAAGATTGCTGCTGTTGCCATCGGAACATATTTGCTAAAGCTCCCGACTGGACTGTCTTAGAATTGGATAATTGTATTTTGTTCCTTCGTTAATAAAGAACATTGTATCTATTTCATGTTTGAATGAAAAAGGTTATCATTTAACTTTTAGTAACAATTGTTGTTACATAACTTTAAATGGCGTTCTTTATGGGAATGGAACTTTGTGCAATGGCATCTACAC
>JAGFNQ010009310.1:0-65862 GCA_024364735.1 Boesenbergia rotunda | reverse complement strand
ACTTCGGGACTCCGTGAAGCCTGATTACTTCTTTCACATACAGCTGTGCTAATTGCTCTAACCGATGCGATAACTTAATGGTAGGAAGTGGCAGACTTGGTCAATCTGTCCACTATCACCCCAAATTGCATCGTGTCCATGGGTGGTTCTTGGAAGACCTGTGATAAAGTCCATGGATATTTCTTCCCACTTCCACTCTGGAATGGGAAGTGGCTGTAGAACTCCTCCTGGTCTCTGATGTTCTGCTTTGACCCTCTGGCAGGTCAAGCAGGTACTGATATATCTGGACACGTCTCGCTTGAGTCCAGACCACCAGAATCTTTTCTTTAAATCTTGGTACATCTTGGTAGAACCAGGATGCATAGAGTACGGGGTACTGTGGGCCTCCTCTAGAATATTCTTCCTTAGTTCCTCATCATCGGGGACGCAAAGGCGGTCTCCAAAATAGAGGATGCCACTGTCTGATACTCGAAACTCTGAATGTTCTGCCTCTTGGATCTCCTGCTTGATCTTCTGGATCTCTGGGTCTTGACTTTGCTTTCTTTGTATATCCACAAGCAGAGTTGACTCTAGAGTCAATGCAGAAAGTTGCCCAATTATTACCTCGACTCCAAAATCCTTTATTTCTTTCTGAAGTGGTAGAGACAGTGATGATAGGGACATCAGTGTGGCACAGGATTTTCTGCTCAGTGCATCTGCCACTTTATTAGCTTTACCTGGGTGGTAGAGGATTTCACAGTCATAATCTTTGACCAACTCTAGCCACCTGCGCTGCCTCATATTCAGGTCCTTCTGAGTGAAGAAGTACTTCAACTCTGATGGTCTGTGAAGATTCTGCACTGCACTCCATACAGGTAGTGTCTCCAGAGCTTCAGTGCGAAAACCACAGCTGCTAGCTCAAGGTCATGGGTAGGGTAATTCTTCTCAAAGTCCTTGAGCTGTCTGGAGGCATATGCTATTACTTTACCGTCTTGTATGAGGACAGCTCAAGGCCCATCTTGGATGCATCACTGTAGATGTCAAAGGCCTTGTCACTCTCTGGAACAGTCAGGATGCGAGCACTAGCCAATCTCTTCTTCAGCTCTAGAAAACTGTGCTCGCATCTATCTGACCATTCAAACTTCTTGTTCTTCTGGTCAAGGCTGTGAGTGGAGAGGCTATTCTGAAAAAGTCCTCCACAAATTTCTATAATATCCTGCCAAGCCTAAGAAACTTCTGATTTCACTGGCATTCTTGGGTCTACACCAGTTGCTGACTGCTTCTATCTTGGCTGGATCAACTTGAATGCCTTCTTTGGATACAATGTGACCTAGGAAGGTCACCTGATCTAGCCAAAACTCACACTTTGAGAATTTTGCATAGAGCTTCTCCTGCTGAAGGATCTGCAGCACTATCCTCAAGTGTGTAGCATGGTCTCTGGAGTCTGTGAGTAATGAGGATATCATCAATAAATACAATGACGAATTTCTCGAGATACTCCCTGAAGATGTGGTTCATCAGCTCCATGAAGACTGCTGGAGCATTGGTTACTCCAAAAGGCATCACTACAAACTCGTAGTGGCCGTATCTTGTCCTGAAGGCCGTCCTGGGGATGTCACTCTCTTTAACCTTTAGCTGATGATACCCAGAACGCAAATCTATCTTTGAGAACACTGTAGCCCCTTTGAGTTGATCAAATAAATCATCTATTCTAGGAAGGGGGTACTTGTTCTTGATGGTTACCTTGTTCAGAGCTCTGTAGTCTATGCACAGACGCATAGACCCATCCTTCTTCTTGACGAAAAGTACAGGAGCTCCCCAAGGTGAATGACTAGGGCGGATGAAACCCTTGTCAAGCAACTCTTGCAATTGTTCTTGTAATTTTTTTCAGTTCTGCTGGTGTCATGCGATAAGGTGCCTTCGAAATTGGGTTGGTTCCTGGGGCCAACTCAATTTCAAACTCAATTTCCCGATTGGGAGGGAGTCCTGGTAACTCTTCAAGAAACACCTCAGGATAGTCACAGACTACCCTCACTTCTTCTCTCTTCAATCCTTCTCCTTGACTCGCATCCACTATATGAGCTAGAAAACCAGAGCACCCCTTCTCTAACATTCTCTGAGCTTGTAAGGTAGGTAGGAACCTATTTATCTTTCCCTTGGGTCTCCAATAAACTCAAATGAAGGTTCTGCTTCTGGTGTGAACTGACTTTTTCCCTTGCGGCAGTCTATAGAAGCATTATACTGCTCAAGAAGTCCATTCTAAAATGACATCGTAATCCTTCATCTCAAGGACTAACAACTCACTGTAGAGCTCTCGGTTGGAAATCTAGATTGATACTGGCCCTTAGCCTCTCAGTAGAGGCCATTACTTCCCTTGACGGTAAGGTTGTTAAGAACTTCATCGTTCAACCTTTCTGGTGGCCTTTATACTGGTTAAGTAGTGCTCAGTGATCAAAGCACTACTTATTAGTTCTTCGGAGGTTTGCAGCCTCTTAACACCGCTAGCCCCCTTCAACGCTATCTCAGGCCTTAACATCTTGAGCATTAGCCTAACTATCTCTTTTTCTGTGCTAACTAGCTCTGGGCACAGATGAGCTAACCGCTTAAACATCTTCACTGCTTCATCCACGGATAGTTCTCCTTGTCTGAACTCCGTGAATTCATCATAATGCTTGTTGGTTACTTGCATGTGAGAGTATTCTTCGAAGACCTCAGTCTCCGAAGTCGGCCCCATGTCATCTGGCTGACATTTCTCTTGGCCTTGACTCTCTTCCACTATATTCTAGCATCTCCCGTAAGGCAGAAAGATGCACACTTTATCTTCTCTACTTATGCCAGTCCAGTAACCCTACTATTCTTTCCAACGTTTTGAACCATGCTTAAGCATCCCATGGTTTGCTTGTGCCTGGGAAGTTCCCTGGCTTCAGTTTCTTCCACTGAATGAGGTACGCTTCATGCCTTACCCCCCTTGCCGGACTACAGATGTAATCGATGGGTCTTCGATCACAACTGGTGCCATACATTCGCCACCGGCGAGGTAATAATAACGACCTGCTGGTTAGTCATCCTAGTGGCAATAACTTGCTGTTGTTCTGCTAACTGTCTCTGTAACTGAGCCACCACGTCTAAGAGATTTGGTGGGGGTACTGACTTGTTGCCTCTTGCCCTCTAGGAGCTTGCTCCTCGTTTTGGGCCCTTTCTAGGACGTCCTCAAATGTATAACTTAACACTTAATGGTAATGTTCCCAAACTTGCTTTAGGATACAACAAGACCTTGGTCTTGATTCTTATCTCATTTCTTAGTCCTAGAACTCGTTCTAAGGCTTAGTAAGACCTTGGTCTTACTCAAAACTTTTATCAAGCACCATGCGTGCCATAATCCCAAAACTTACTTTTGGGCAAATCAAGTAAGTACTTAAGCATTTCTCTAATATCCATTCTAGGGATTAAACATGATTCCGTGGTACTAAGGTATTAAACATGCTTCCTTGTTCTATGCACATATGAGTAAATACTTAAGCATTTCTCTATACTGAAGTTAAGTAAAGGAGCAATAGAAAAACTGAAACTTAAAGCTTTCTTACTTGAAGACGGCAAGGTTGATGCTGATGTGTGTGTGATGCTGGAGAATGGGAACTGCTCTGATACCAACTGTAGCGACCCGCCTTCTTACTACCTTAGACGGATCGTTACTTTTCTCCACTTCTCTACTTTTAATACATGACTGAAAATTGCGGAAATCTTTTTTTTTTAAACTTTAAAATTCATCTAACAATTATATTCTAACTTAAGCAATCATGCATAATAACATATCACATTTACTATCTCAAAAACTCGCAAAATGGCACCCATTCGAATCTGCCTCACCCAACTGAACTCTCGGGTATCAGTCGACTGATACTGTATCAGTCGACTGATAGGCCCAAGTTCAGAAATCTGGAGTTTCGGCAGTTGCTTCAATTCTCCACCAAACCTAATATTTCGAGCCATATGCAATCATGACACCATCTCCACACTCTATGACAGTTTCCTAATGAGTTTAGCCAATCAAACGAATCCATAAACTTGAATTTAAAACTTTTATGGAAGAAAATGAACTAAACAAGTTTATATAAACTTTAACAATAGAGTTTGTACCAATCTTGACTTCTAACCATTTAAACTCATCATACAAGTTCTATAACATCACTATGGCATTATGGAATGAGAAAACAACTTTTCTAAACATACTTAAGAATAAAAACTTGATTCAAAAAGGAAATTGATACTATCTTGGCACAAACACCTTTTCTCTAACAAAGTATCAATATATCTAACTACTCACTTTCTACTTATCCAATGCAATCATAAAATATATAAGCTAAATGAAATGACATGGAATCTTTACTCTAAGCAATTGAGCATGTAAAACTATCCAAAACTCAAATACTCTATAATCTCCATAAGCAAGAACTTGAAATTTGAATAATCTTAAACATTGCAATTCAAATAACTAAATAGTCTCGTCTCAAAGATCTCTCCATAATCAGCCACCACACACACTCTACTCAGCACCGCCTCGTCGTCTTCCTTCAGAATTGCTTGCCTTTACCTTTATCTGCAATAAGAGGAAATACATCTATAAGCAAAAAGCTTAGTAAGTACTATCTAGCTCACAAAAAACTCGAAATATGCAAACATGCTTCTAGATCAAACTGAACATCATATGAGATACTAATATGCTTGAAAGAAAACTAATAACATGTGTAGCTCAAAACATGCATACTCAAGCAATAAATAATCTCAATCTACTTTTCTTGGCTCAACTTGAAACTTTAGCTATTCTTTAACTTTTTGAAAACTTTCTGAAAACTTTAGAAAACTTTGCTAAAGCATATACTTGAAAATAATAATCACTTGGATCCACTGAAGACGTAAGTACCATCTGATGCGCGTTCCCTAAAAGGTTGGGGTAGCGAGCCACCAATCCTAATAGAGCAGACCTTGGTCTACCAGGGCCAAGACCTTGGAATTGGACACCTGGATTTCTTTAACGACGCCCTTGGACGCCGGGTACTGGCCTTATAAAATAAAATAACTTTTCTTTCTTTTCTTTCTTATCTGTAAATGCCTTGGCATTTTCTGGAGCACCTTGCGTGCTAAAATCCCTAAGTCTTGACTTTTGGGGATTTCTTAAGGCCTTGGCCTTTTCTTTTCTTATCTTTATCTTCTCTTTCTTTTCTCATAGCTTTTCTTGGTCCCTAATCTCATATAGGACACTCAATAAAATATATAAGCATATAATGAACTAAGATCACATGCAAAAACTAAAAACTAAAAGAAATATCTCTTTTAAGAACTTTTTAAAGGAAATTCTCGTGGAAAAACCGCCTCTTACTGCAGGTGAGCAGTACTTACATTGATATCTTGGACTTACAACCAAGATTGATGTCTAGAGCTCGGAAGAAACTTGAGATCTCGGAGAATTCTTCACGTCTACGCGTTCCTCTCGTCGCGGGGATCCCGAATATAGAATTATCTCTTGGAGAAGGGTCTCGGCCGGCCCTCTTGGCTTGGTGTTGGTGTCGCCCAAGAGAGGAGAGGGAGAGAAGGGGTCGGCGCAACTTGGGAGAGGGAGAGGGTTTGAGAGAAAATAAAACTTCTCTCTTTAATTAGCTATTTATACTTAAGGGGCGGATTAACTTAACTACAGCTTAAATATTTGTCTTTCTTTCCTTTTCTGTGCTTGATACCTAGCCCAGCTGGTCGCGCGCTCCCTTGGTCTCGTGGTGGTCGCGGGTTCGAGCGCCGGCAGCCCCTTTATGAATTTTCCTTTTTTGGCTTTCTTTTTCCTTTTTCTTTTTCTTTTTCCAAAAATACCAAACGGACTCGGAAAATTCCATAAAAATACTCTAAAAATTCCTAAAAATATCTAGAATATTTCTAAACCATTTCTAAATAATTCTAAGGACTTTAAGAACTAAAAATGGAAATTTTGGAGCGTTACACACCAGGGTTTCGGTCACCTGGCTTCACTCACCAGGACTCGGCTTCAGTCAACGGGATTTTCGTCACCTGGATTCACTCACCAGGACCCGACTTCACTCACCGAGATTTTCGTCACCTGGCTTCACTCACCAGGACCCAGCTTCACTCACCGGGGTTTCGGTCACCTGGCTTCACTCACCAGGACCCGGCTTCACTCACCGGGATTTCATTCACTCCATGCCCAGTCCCCGACCAGGACTTAATCCGAATTCACTCAACCAAACTTAAATCGGTGTCAACACCAAAACAACAATCGGGTCAGACTGCATCAACAATTAGAGGTGCCTCCATTACCACTCAAGGGGTCTCCAATTGAATTGGAGGCGCCTCGCGTCCATAAGCGCGTAGCGCGCGATTGCGCATGAGATCAATTTGGTGTGTGTGTGCATATATATTCTTGTAAATCATATATAGATTTTGAAATTGATTGTGATAATTGATTGAGTAAAATCAATTAATTATCATATGGTATCAATCAATTAATAAGCCTAATTTTTGAATTATTAAGAGTGATAAAGAAACTATCTGTTCGGTTAAAATTTTTAATATTTTCTTGGATCTATCTATACAACGTGCTACTAAGTTAAACTATTGTGTCGGCTCAAAGGAAATCATCTTAGGTAGGTTTAGTACATTTTATGTTAATAGACGTATAGCTATGTTAAAAATAATCGGCCTAAAGGAATATTACTTTTATACCAGATATATGTTCAAGATATCTTACAATTGTTGAACAAATTTTATTTTGTCATGATCATATTCCAAATATGTGGCTCGAAAGGAAAACATATTATATGGCTAATTAAAGTTGTTATAAGCTATGAACTAATATATAACTAATATAAAGTATCATATTATATGCACATGTCGGTCCAAAGAAAGACATATTGTATGACCAATTAAAGTTTGAGTTATATCTGAGAGTACCACGCATTGTGTGACCATTCCCTAAAGCATCTTGGAATGAACACATATATTTTATTAGCTTCATAGATGACTATTCTAGATTTGGCTATCTATACCTTATTCATGAGAAGTTATAATTTTTGGACATATTCAAAATTTTCAAAGCCAAAGTTGAATTTCAACTAGGTAAGAAAATTAAAGTCATCTGATCCGACCTTGGAGCAAAATGTTATGGTCGATATGATGGATCAAGTGAACAACGTTTATGACCTTTTATGAACTACCTTGCTGAGTGTGGGATTGTGCCTCAGTATACCATATCTAGTATACCCAATCAGAATGGTGTAGCTAAGGGCGCAATCGTATCCTAAACCCATTGGTTGTAAATGGATATTTAAAAGTAAGCGGGATTCAAGGGGCAATATCAAAAAGTATAAGGCTCATCTTGTTACTAAGGGATTTACTCAGATGGTAGACATTGATTATACAAGGAAGCTTTCGCACATGTGTCGACGAAAGACTTTCTTAGGGTAATCATGACACTTGTAGCTAATTTTGATTTGAAGCTACATTAAATAAACGTAAAGATTGCTTTTCTCACATTGAGGAGTCTATTATATGGTGCAACCGGAGAACTTTGAGTCCTTAGGCTCAAAGTACCTAGTGTGTAGATTAAAAAAAAGAGCCTATTTATGGTTTAAAACAAGTATCCCTGCAATGCTACTGAAAATTTGATCAAGTAGTTACCTCATTTAGATTTAAGGAGAACTCTATTGATCAATGCATATATGTCAAGTTTAGTAAGAAAAAGTTTGTTATACTTTTCAGTACGTGGATGATATATTGCTTGCGAGCAATAATAATGGTCTGTTACATGAAACAAAGTTATTTCTATCTAATAAATTTGAAATGAAAGATCTTAGTAAAACATCCATTGTTTTAGGCATACAGATATGTCATGATCGTTTAAGAGGTATTCTTGGACTTTCACAACAAGACTATATTGAAAAGGTGCTTATAAGGTATGACATGCAAAACTGTATACCTAATGGCACACCTGTGCCACAAGGTGACAAGTTTAGTTTATAGCAGTGTCCACGACTTGAACTTGAAATACATGAGATGGAATAATTCACATATGCGTCAGCAGTGGGAAGTCTCATGTATGTACAAGTTTGTATACTCAATCAAATATAATATTTATAGTGGAGATGTTAGGTACATATGTTAGTAACCCGAGACCATCGTATTGGAAAGTAGTTAAGAGAATGATGCAACATTTACAAAGAACTAAAGGACATATGCTCACCTATCAGAGATCAAATCACCTGGAGGTGATTGGTTATTGAGACTCCGATTTTGTTGGACGCTTGGATAGCAGAAGGTCCACTCTGGGCTATATTTTCATGCTTATTGGAAGGACTATAACTTGGAAGACCGTCAAGTAGACGCTATTAGCCACTTCGACTATGGAGGTAGAGTTGGTAGCATTCTATGAAGCATCCAATCACAGGATTTAGTTGCCGAACTCCATCAAAATATTGCAGATCATTGATGACAGTGATAAGCCACTTAGGATCTATTGTGATAATAAAGTCACTGAATTTTATGCCAAGAATAATCGTAATTCATTGAAATCTAAGCACATCGACATCAAATTTCTAGCAGTTAAAAAAAGAGTTCGGAGTCATCAAATCATGGTAGAGCACATCAGCACAAATTCCTTATTGGTCTATCCACTCACCAAAGAATTGATACCTAAGGTATTTCATGTGCATGTTGTAGATATGAAAGTTCTTTTTATAAAAGAAGAGTTCATCTAGTGAAAGTCTATATTTATTTTATTGCTCAATATTTGATAATAAAGGCACATTTTTGTTTTGATCATTATATGTACCTAAAGTTCAAAACATTCATGCGATTTTTATTTGTTTATCAGATACTCTGAATATGATATCATAATTTACTACTACTATTTAGCATTTGGTATTTGTAAATATGATATAGGTTTCTTTTAGTTGGATCATGATTTACTATTACAGTTTACCATAAGGTATTTACAAATATGATCATACCCTTTTGGGTCACTTTGGACCAGTTAGAAATTGATATATATTGATTATATTTCATATAATTTCCACTCTATACATCCTTGATCTATGTAGTTAATGGCATTAGTATTGTGATTACTGTTGGAGTTTGTTGCAATCAGATATAGTAGCTATAACCTTTTTAGTCATATACCAATGAAGTTAATGAACCATATTATTTATAGGGGTATCTTATACCCATAAAGTTTGTTATTTTACTTATATTTCATATATAATTCACATATAGCTTAAGTGGGAGATTGTTCGATATTATTATTTCTATTAGGTGAGTTTATTTATAAGTTACACATATAAATACAATCTGAACTCTTTAAAATGATTTAACTTATGTTTATTGAATTTTGAATTATTAGATGCAAGTTTAATGTGTAGAACCCTTAGCCCAATCCGTTATCATCTTTGGATTGATAACCGATTGGATTAATCCTATATAAATGGGAGGTCCCCAAACATTTAGAGTATCATCTTGACTTAATTTCTTGCTATCCATCGACAAGAAATTATGCGGCGCCGTCAATCATAAATCCTTTTTAAGATCTTCCTTCTTTCCACTGTATCCTTTTTTACATGGATCAAGCCGATAACGGTAGGACAAGGATAATAACTTTTCAATCAGGTTTTTATCTTTATGGTCATGCATTTACTTTTTATATCATGTTCATAATGAAACTAGATCTTGTTTTTCTATGTTTCTTATCCGATATTTAAAATTTATGCGGCTTAGATTTTTACGAGAACTAACACAACAATGCTTGATCACTAGGCACAGTAGATTACTAACAGGAGAGGTATGATGTATTTCATTTGAGAGCAGACTGGTGAGTGAGTTGTGATGCATTGCAAAGCAGGTTGTCTTTCTTTCTTTCTGGTTGTGTGTGGTTCAATTGTGAAGATGGTGGGCCTTTTCTTCTTCAGCCAAAAAAATGCAGTGGCACGGCTACAGGAAAGTATGCAAGTCCATGTGACAGATACCACGAACAAGGCGCTAGCGGACAGTTCGCTTTGAGTGTTCATCAGGCGCCATGAAAGACTGCCATCGCACTACAATCTGTTCATCGATCGGCCCAAAACAAAATGGTGTCGGCAATAAGGCCATCTCATGGCTTTTCATAAATTGTGTTTTGAATTTACTTATTAGTCGACTCGGACAGACAACTCGGTTTGACTGATCATGTTGGTGGCTCATTAGGTGCCGCAAAAGACTGTCATCATACCAAAATTTGTTCATCCTCAATATCGACACAAAACAAAATGGTGTCTTATTTATCGTCTTTATTAGTCATCCGAAAATTCGGACATCTGGATAAAATAAACTGTCTTTGTTTTTTTTCCACGGAAATCAATGATGAATTAGGTAACATCGAACTTAGGACAACTGACATAGTCCCACAGAAGTTTCCTACTAGCCACTTGGATAAATCAGGAAGCACTCACAGCTGACTGCTTAGAAGTTCAGTATTCAGTAGTTGCATGTCCTATTTGGAAAAAAAATCTCTATAGATATATCATAGTTAGGGATAAAATCATAAATATCTGGATGAAAATTTAATGTCCTTCAAATAATTATTTCATATAAGTCAGTAGGTTTGGTTGGTCCAACTAACGGTTTTATGATGATAATAACCCTAAACACTAATTCAGTTGCAAATAGCAACCTACATTGTCTGATATGGCGAGTGAAGTTGGATTGGCTTATGGGCTAGCAGTCCAAGTAGATTAATCAATTAGAACAAACCAACCAATTGAATCTCTATTCGATACAATTTTTTTTTTAATTTGTTCGTTTTGTTAAGTGAATGATGAGCAAAACAAAAAACAAAAAAAACAAAAAACAAAGGTTTGTAATTTGTGGTGCCTTTGTGTTTGAAGCAGCAGTCGTCGTCTGATGCCATCACTTTCCTTGTTGACAAACGAGCATTTGATTCATGAACTTAATTCACTTTTTTTATTGATACTATTTAAATGATTAATTTATTCTATAATTTTTTTATCGATTATTAAAATAAATAATCTTACGATCCATCAACTTCATGAACTTAACTTTTCGATCTTTCAACGACAATGTCGATCACAACCATTAATGCCTTATCAGTCACTGCATTACGTAGAAAATGTAGCATGTGTAAAAGTGACCTCTCTTGTGGTCCCTTAGGTACGAACCTCTCTCGCGATGGAGATTAATTGTCGGGAACAAAACAGAACGCAAGTCACTGCCACTCAAAGGATATTTTATGTTTAAAAAATAATAACATATTGTTTTTTTAACCAAATTGTTCAAATAATATTATAAATTAATCGAAATTAATTTAGGGGGCGTATAGTTTGGGGTAATAAGGACTAGGGAATGAGAATGGATGGTAATCATTCCCATTAACACTGTTTGGTAAGTGTCAATGAGAATGAAAATAAGGGAATCATTCCCTCATTTTCATTCCCTACTCCCCCCTCATCAATCAAATTCCTCAATCATTCCTTCCTTTTTATATATCCAAAACACTCCTTTTTTATTTTTTATATTTCATTTTACTATTTTATTTTATATTATCTCATTTTACTTTCTCTTTCTACATTTTAAAATTTCTCTCTACGTATTTATTTTTTTTTCTCTCTACATTTTCTATTGTTTTCTCTCTCTACCTTTCTGATCTCATTTTCTCTTTATTTATTTTCAATATTACTTTCTCTCTCTGCCTCTCATATTATAATTTATCTATCTTAATTTTTCAATTTTTTTTATATTTTCTATATCACTTTTCCTCTATATTTTCTATATCATTTTCTCTCTCTACATTCTCTAT
This sequence comes from Boesenbergia rotunda, assembly GCA_024364735.1. Lineage (NCBI taxonomy): Eukaryota > Viridiplantae > Streptophyta > Magnoliopsida > Zingiberales > Zingiberaceae > Boesenbergia > Boesenbergia rotunda. The sequence continues at coordinate 54,041 of JAGFNQ010009310.1, read as the reverse complement.
ATCACTTTCCCTCTCTATCTTTCTCATCTCATTCTCTCTCTATATATTTTGTTAATCACTTTCTCTCTCTACCTCTCTTATCATAATTTATTTATCATTATTTATCAATTTTTTGTATATTTCATATATCACTTTCTCTCTACATTTTCTATATCACTTTCTCTCTCTACCCCTCTTATTATAATTTATCTATCTTTATTTTTTACTTTTTCTCTATATTTTCTATAATACTTTCTCTCTCTACATTTTCTATATCACTCTCTTTCTACCTCTCTCATCTCATTTTCTCTCTATATATATTTTCTATATCACTTTTTCTCTATATTTTCTATATCACTTTCTCTCTCAATATTTGCTATATCACTTTCTCTCTCTATTTTTCTCATCTCATTCTCTCTCTGTATATTTTGTTAATCACTTTCTCTCTTTACCTCTCTTATCATAATTTATTTATCATTATTTATAATTTTTTCTGTATATTTCATATATCACTTTCTCTCTCTATATTTTCTATATCCCTTTCTCTCTCTACCCTCTCATCTCGTTTTCTCTCTATATAATTTCAATATCACTTTCTCTCTCTACCCCCTCTTATTATAATTTATTTATCTTTATTTTTACTTTTTCTCTATATTTTCTATATTACTTTCTCTCTCTATATTTTTATGGATTCCCATTACTAAAGTTAAACTGAACCAAACATCATCAATGACAATAATTTTCATTCCAGGATTTGAACCAAACACTACCAATGGAATCATGATTCTCATTCCCATTGACCCCTCAATGAATCTCATTACCATTTCGATTAATAAATTTGAACCAAACGCCCCCTTAGTATTAATAGCCACTGGACGATTATTTGAGGAAAATCAAATCTAACTAATTAAAAATTAAATAAATCAATGTTTTTTAATCAACCGAATGGAACAAATTTTTTAATAAAAAATAACAGACCGAATTAATAAATATCGATTAATTTGGTAAAAAAATCAAATTAATTGATTTTTTATTAATGATAAATTTAATTAAAATTGAAATTCAATATTTTTTTAATCATTACTAATTCGAGAAATTTATAGGTTTGTTTTTTTTATATTTTGATTTATTCGATTTAATCGAATACAAAATTAGAAATCAAAACTAAACAGAATTTATCGAAAAAATTAATATTTTTTTAAAAAATAATTGATTACTGAAATAACCGAATAAAATTTTTAAATGATTTATTAAATTTAATTGAACTTTTACTCATTCCTAATAACAAACCAAATATATATATTCAGATATTCTGGTCTTCGAGTTAACCATCCAAATAAATTCAGAAAACATATCGATGAACAATTCTATATCACAAGTGATTCGAACATTTATAAACTTATAAAATATCTTATGTGAATTTTGAAAATTCGTCCTGCGTATTTCGTTGATAGGCAAATTTAGGACCGGCTGGAATTTAGGACCGTCCGGTTTCACATCCGCCCGGAGTATTAACCAAAGTAATTGGCCAAATTTAATCTAACTTAATTAAAATTATTATAATATAGAACAATTTTAATCAAAATTTATTCCGTTGTATTCAAAATTACTCTAGTAATATTATACTATTTTTGACTAAAATTATTTAAAAATACTTTAATGTTAAATTATAACTGTTCTATCATTTACACTAATTTTAGTTAAAAATATTAAGTATTGGACCAGTTAAATAAAAAAATATAATTAAAAAACAAGACTTGCCCATTTTTTTTATTTTTGTCCAATAAATTTTATCGTCTCAAACAATTAAAATCTGATAAATTTTTAATTACCAAAATTCGAAGAAAGATCTCAATCTCACAAACTCAAAAAGAAAAAAAAATCATCATATTACACGAAATTTAAATTTTCCACAAAAATTTCCATTATGTTTCAAATGGCGATCTAGTGCTCTAATAATAATAATAATAACATTATTGCCACAATTATCGATGCTGTATCAATTCCAGTGATCGGAGAAGTACCAGTTGAAAGCCGGCGGTTGCTCGTCGGAGAAGAGGCTGCTGAATGGGTCCTCTCGGCCGAAGAATTCCTCCTCCGCCTCCTCTTCCTCCAGCTTCAGCATCTGGCGTACGAATCCTTGTCCCTTGAAAGGCAATTGAGGGGTAGAATTTGGCAAGGAGGTGGCGCCGCCACGCCCAGCGGCGGTGTTCGTGTCTGTCGCCGGCAGATTACCCTCGCCGTTGAGGACGTCACTGGAGTTGCTGCTGTCCGATGACCCAGCGTCCTTGTAGATGTGCTCCGCCTGCCCGGGGTCTTCCTCCGACGAGACCGCCACCGGTTCAGACGAGACGACGAAGCTCGCGCTCTCCTCCCCGCCCAATTTGGCCTTCAGATCTTCGATCTGGATCAAGCAAACGACGCCGATCCCAAATCAAAATCCAAATCTGAAAAGCGGATGGTCAGATCGATCGATCGATCTCGCGCTCACCTGCGCCACGAGCGTCTCCTTGTCGCGGCGGAGCGCGTCGTAGTCGAGGCGGAGCGCGTCGTAGCCGTCGCGCAAGGCGGCGAAGTCGCGCTCCAGCTGCTTGGTCTTCCACCGCGCGCGGCGGTTCTGGAACCACACCGCCACTTGCCTTTGCTGAAGGCCGAGTTCCTCGGCCAGCCTCAGCTTCTTCTCCGGCTCCAGCTTGTTCTCCACCTCGAAGCTCTTCTCCAGCGCCCGCACCTGCTCCACGCTAAGCCGCCGCTTCTTCTCCCTCAGCCCCAGCTCCGCCGCCGTCTCTCCCAGCTCCTCCTCCTCGTCCTCCAAGTAACCGCCATTGTTCTCCTCTGCAATAACTAACCACAATCAATAAGCTTAATTTCCAAGCCACGGTATAATTCCAAAAAGATGGGGGCACTACCAGTTGAGCAAATCGCCATGAATGAACCTGCGTCTGCAATGGGCCTCTTCATGGCGATTCAGCAATGCCAATAAAAAAACAAGAAAGAGATTAAAAAAGATGCGATCTTTCGAGATCGATCGACCAAAGAAGAGTCACTCCAGTACTCGTCCTCGATCAAGAAGAGAGCTCGCTATTGACAGCAACTGAGCGCAGAGAGAGAGAGAGAGAGAGAGAGAGAGAGAGAGAGGGGCAGAACTGAGAGAGCTGGTGATTCCCTCCTGCTATAAAGAGAATGAACAGACAGGGTAGCTGGACCTCTGGTTAGGTTAGAACTAGGGTTAGGTTCGAGGATGAGTTTAGATCAGCATGAAATTTCATATTTATATTTCAGTCCATATAGTTTTATATTTATTAACTTGGGGACATAATTTAATATTATTTGAAAAGTTGGGAATATTCATGTGAAGACAAGAAGACAATACGAAAGAAACACTACATGCATACTTTATGCTTTTTAGTCGTCATCAAAAGAGTGTTTTTAATTATAAAAAAAATTAAAAGACATTCTATCCTAAATTTTCTTCTTAAATTATTAAACCACAATTTATATTGGGTGTGATTTTGATTAAAATTAATTTATACTAAGTTGATGAGCTTTTGAAGAATGACTTAGTTCAAGAAATCATGAATCATTGTATTGTAAAGAAAGATAGTAATTTTCAGATGTGAGTAGACGGTAAAGTGATAAAGATTACTTGATCAACTTTATGAAGTCGATATATTGATGATGAATGCATAACCATTTTCAAGAGTTTTATGACAGAATATTGATGTAAATCGTTAAATCTTTATGAGTATACAATTTTATTTAATGGTCCAGTTTCATAATTTCTATATATATTATTGGTGCAAATGACCCCTTATCAAAATTGATTTGATTGACCAAATTTGAGTTAACTTGAGTTGAGATTTTGATATTGGATCAATATATTAGTTGATTAAGATATTAAGCAAGTCAAATTCTTAATCAAATACTTAACAATCAGATATATTAGTTGATCAATATTATTGTTAAGCAGGTTTTGATGTAAATTAATATATTAAGTTGGTTCAATACTTGACAAGATATGAAAAGGGTCAGTGAATCATGATTAATTGGACACTTAGTGGTCAGAAGTCTAATAGAGAATTGATATAAGGTATGAAGTCCCGGCAGATCAAGATTGCCTAGATGCTAGATAATGAGAATGTCCCGGCAGATCAAGATTAATCACATGTTAGGCAATAGGAAGTCTTAGCAAGTCAAGGTTGATATCGGACAAATGAAGTCTTGGTAGGTTAAAGCTAATTGGATACTAAATAAGACGAGATTTTGGCTTTGATAAGGTTGAAATAGGAGTATTAGTCAATTGATAGGGTGTATTTATCAATTAATGGACACAAAATCTAAAAACTAGGGTTGCTACAGTACCACTATAATAGTTGTGAACAGTAGTTTGTTACATTATTTTACTACAATAATAGTTGACTGGTAGACACTGTAGCAGCATATAGAAACTTCAAAATATTACTAATTATGATTGATTGACTAATTGAGTATATCAGTAGATTGATGTCATTGCTCGAGCAAACAGAGAGTTTAAGACTCAATTGTGGGATTCAACTGATTAAGCAATAGTCAACTGATGCTAAGGTGGATCGAACCGTTGAGCTAACAAGTTAGAGTAATGTTCGAATCTATAGTGGATCAACCGATTGATAGGCGGAAATCAGTTTACAACAACCCTATAAATGAGGATTTCAAGGAAGATCGAACAAGTCGATTCTTGAGGGGTTAGAGACGAAGCACTATTGCATTTTCTATAATCAAGAGGCAATCCAAATCGACAAATAGCGATCCAAACCAAGTTCACTTGTAAAGTTGTAACTTTCATTTGTATATGTGTATTTGTTTTGTATTTCGATTTTGTGTTGTTTGGTAACAATATCTGTTGTAAGAAACTTCTCCGCCTTTGGATGGTATCCGAGAAGGAGAAGGATAGTGGTGATAGATCGCTAGGATTAGGCATTGGAGTAATCACTTTGGGAGGTAGCGAGCCAAGTAAAATCAGTTTGTTGTGCATGTATTTGTATTGTTTTATTATATGTTGTTTTTGTTGAATATTAACCTTTGTAAATGAGCACAAGATCGAATCAAAGCGATTGAAGTTATTCATGCCTAACTTCACGCCCCCTCTAGCAGGCAAGATCCTAACATATATCAAATATCCAGATGAACTTATGTAATATTTATGTCTTATATGTAAAGTCTTAGAGGAGTAAAAAATTTATGTTAACTCAATTTACGCCAACTAATCTTGAGGGTAACCAGTTCAACCCTACAGAAATTTTCCACCGGTTAGCAGGATAATTCAGAAAGCGCTTGTAGCGGGTGGCCCATCAACTCAGCGTTCTTAGGTCAATCTTCTATTAAAGAAAATTCATCTATTAATTCGTCAAAGTTGGAAGTCGATCCTTAGATAACTGAAAAACTAAAAAGTTAACCTATCGTTGCACCATTGTCTCAGAGGCAAGTTCACCTTATTGTCTCATATGATGTAGGGGTTTAATCACTATAAAAATTATTAGTTTTAGCGACCGAATTATTAGATCACCAAAAGTTAGGTCACCGAATTATTAGTTTTTGCGACGGAAAAAACAATCAATAAAATTAGCCACAAAGAGTTTACTTTTGTCGCTAAAATTAGCGATGGATTGTTTTTTCATTACCAATTAGCACTAATTATGCTGCGGATGTGTCGTTTATTTGCAATGGATTAGCGACAAAAATAAATTTTGTTGCTAATTTTTTATAAAATTTTGGTAGAACCACCTTTAACTTAGTTACTAATCATGTTTACACATATACGATATCAACAACGATATCATAAATGATGATATCAACAATAATATCATAAACGACAATATCAACAATGATATCATATATAAACAACGATATCAACATTAACAAACAAAATCAATAATTACATTAACATTCACTTTACCAACAAAATAAATATAGATTAACAAACCAACGCACTTACAAAATAATGATACATTCAACATTCTTCGTACATAGTTCACAAAATCAAATATTTAGTGTTTAAATATACATGATCATGATAAAATAAAAGTACACTTCTCATTATCGTCATATGTCATCAATTGATTTTGCAAAAGTATAATATGATAGATTATTATAATACAAGCATATGAATATAAAGTTAAACTAGATATACAAGAACTCAAAATTATTTATCAGAAAAATATAGAAACTGATTATAAATGATAAATGAGAGTTTGTAGAAAAATACAAAAAAATATATATATATTAATGAGAGTTTGAATATTTGTTGATGGTGATAAAATAAAACTTTATCTATATTATTCCTGAAAAGATTAAATATAATTAGATATGTATGTAGTATCAAAAATAATAAAATCATTTTGTATTTTTTTTATAAATGATAAACAAAAAGCTAAGTCAACATACCTTTGACTGAGCTACTTATCAGTAGTGTCGGGTCCTGAGTCTCCTGGGAATCAAAAGCATACGGCGTCAGAAAAGCAGAAAGATTCATTAATGGAAAGCGTGCAAAGAATTCGTGCACATATCGTTCTACTGTCATTTGGACTCAATCATCAATCGACACCTCCATAGTTGTCATCCGATCCTTCAATTCTTGATTTTCTTTCCTTAAGGCTACCACTTTAGCTAATGATGCAGAACTGAGATGGCGATGCCTTGGAGCCCTTACACTCTCAAAAGCGACTTTTGCCTAGGACCCAATTCCGTTGATGGAGTCCTTTTTGTTCCACTGACAACGTCATAATAAATCTTATTTACAACATCGGTGGATAGAGTCTGAAAGTCTCTCCCTCTATAGTAGACTAAGATGTCTGTGTAACTCAATTAGTCATTTCATCCTCTGTAAAAACAAAAAAATTGTTAGTATCTAATATATCATTAATAAAGCTAGTCATTGTTAATTGTGAATGGTGATAAAGTTTATATTCTTACATCTATAATTTTTGATTGAGGATTAATAAATGTGTCATTCTTTTTTTAGGTGTGTCTTGGTAAATACCTTTTAACAAGTAGGATGTCTCGGTAATGTATTCTGCATCCAAATTTTTTATTATAAATTAAAATAAATTCATTAATAATTAAAAAATTATAGTTTAAACTTTATTGTAAACTTACTAAGTCTATCATATGCTCTATAATAGATTGTGATCCTAGCAGTATGTTTTGTAGATCCGGTGCTTGAGCTAGCGAACTCTTTATTTCTATTATTTTAGGCAATCATTTATTCGCTTTCAATTTTTTTCACCCCAATTGTTCCTCCATGCATCCCAAATCTCAATTGGTACATCGAATGATCATGCTCCCTTCTTTCTCTATTTGTATAACATGTTTTTGTATAATTTGGTATAATAATTGTACCATGTATATTTAGAGATCGTCTATGAGATTTGTAGAATAATGAAAATAAATGGGGTGCCACTAGAGGCGATTAAGCTACTTCTATTTGGATTTTCTCTTCGGGATAGAGCTAAGGCTTGGCTGGACTCCCTCCCCCACAATAGTATATCTTCATGGGCACAGTGTGAGTAAATCTTTTTGGATATGTTCTTCCCGTCGAGCAAGACTACATATATGAGAAATCTCATCGCAAACTTCTAGCAGAATGACTCAGAATCACTCTATGAAGCTTGAGATAGATTCAAAGGGGTGTTGAGGATGTGCCCACATCATGGTTTGGAGAGGTGGTTGGTGATCCACACCTTCTATAATGGACTTAACTACCAGACCAAGGTATCACTAGATTCCGCAGCAGGTGGAACACTCATGAACAAAGGCCTGGACGAAGCTAAAGAAATTATAGAAAGTGTAGCCCTCAACCATCACTAATGACTATCAGAGAGGAGTTACAACCCAACACGGACCCCCAGGAAGCACGAGGCTGAAGCTATAGATTTACTATCGGCTAGACTTGATGCATTAACTTAGAAGTTCAATGCCATAAATGTCAACCCAGTGAATGCGATTGTGGCAAGTTGTGGAGTTTGTGGGAGCACCGGGCACCAAATTGAGGGATGTCCACTTGGAATTGTATCAACCCAATTCCAAGTGGAACAAGTTGATGCAATTGGTGCCTACAACCAAAGGCAAAATGACCCCTACTCCAACACTTACAATCCTGGGTTCCCATACCGCAATAATCAAGAGCATGGTTAGTCTAGTGGGCCTAAGCAAGGCAACCAACCCTCAAGGACTGAACAACTTCTAGAAGAGATCCTGACGAATCAGAAAGAGATGAAAATGACATCAAGCAACTTAGTGTCAGATTGGACTGTTAGTAGGAGCCCTAGAGCCAATTATGTGACGATTGACTAGGGGCATTTTTGTATCATATTCTATCATTAATAAAGGCATGTTTGGTTATTATACTTACTTTGTATTCTGTGCCGAATGACTAAGTATAATAATGTCCTTGTGTAGTAGGTTCTTATCTATATTATATCGATTGGTTGAATCGATAGTCAGATAATGTAGAGAACACTACACTAAATTATTTCTAGTCAAGCATCAATTATTCAGGGACAATATTGATGCATGGAGACTAGCATGTAGGTCAACTGATGACTTGAGCTCACAAATCATGGATATGTGATATCAAGTTGACACATGGATATACATTGGAGAATGTGTACTGAATGACCCATCATGAGAAAGTTTCATAGATTGTCATATGAGTATCATAAACTTTCTCATGTGACTATTGGAATGAATAGTCCTTAGACCTGAAGTCACTATGGTTCCCTACATAAGGAGTTATGTACTTTGGTATCGTCAAACGTCACCCGTAACAGGGTGGACTATAAAGGATATCACTGGATATGTAATAAATTATACGGAGGGATGTGAGTGATGTAGATGAGATTTATCATTCCCATATGACGGGAGTGATATCTGTGGGCCCCTTGATCGAGTAGGACTACTGAAATGCATGACCATGCTCAAATGAGTCAATATGAGATATTGAGCTCATTTGTTTGAGTGAGTTTACTCGGGGATCAAGAAACACAAGATTGATTTGTTGGAACTCGGATGGCTAGAGAGGGGGGGGGGGGTGAATATAGCCAAATACTTGGACTTTGACACTTATCGAATTTATGCACTTAGATTTATCAGTAGCACAGCGGAAGAAGCAAACACAGAGTATGCAGAAAAAAATAGAAAACGAAAGTAAACAAACACAACTAGCAAGATCGCTAACAAGGAGGGTTACAAGGTTCGGGGATAACTTTTCCCTACTCCTTGGCGTGCCCGTAAGGTGGGCGATTCCTTGATCGTCGGCAGATCAAGCCCCGGTGAACACCAGATAGAAAGCAACCTCCTTCTCGGTGGAGAAACCTCTCCACAGCGTTTCAATCAAGGATATAGTTTAAGCACAATGAAACACAAGAAAGATCATACTTAGCACTTAGCAAAGACAAGAACACAGCAAGTTTCCTCCGAGCTCCACCCAGCGACGATCTCACGCAAGAACCCTTTCTTCGTGTCTTCTCGCTGTTGGACTCAAAGCCTCTTATTCTTTCCCCCAAGTGCTTTAGTAAGGGATGGTTGCTTCAACGATCACAGTAGCATGCTCAATAGAAGATGATCAGCAAAGAGCGCACGGGCAAGATGTGGAGAAAACAGTAAGAGCTCAAGCCAGAGGTCACTTCACAAACTTGCCGTCTACTTCCTCTGCTCTTTCCCGCTCCTTTTGTTTCTCCACTGAACCCAGGTGACGCCAACTCACTGCAGCCTCCAGTTGCTCACCTGCAACCACCAACCACCACTGAGCTCTTCTGGACTCCCTGAGCTTCCCTCAGACCAGCCCCAGACAGCAGCTCCAGCCGGCGCCAGTGCCCGTTGCAACCTGTGGAAGAAAACAGACAAACCTGCTCCAAGGAAAGCCTCCATTGACTTCTCCTTGAGTGTTTGAATTCTCCCCTGCCACCTACAGCTTGATCAGACTATTAGAACATCATATCATCCAGTAAATCAAATATCAGAGATCAAATGCAGAGAATCGGGTATGGTTAGACGCGATCAGAGCGTTTGACAGTGCAATTTGAATTAAAGTGATCGGTCACCGGACTGATCAGAACAATCTCAGACCGATCAGGCTCTAACCTGATTGGTCCCCAGTGAGGAACTTAGTATCGCAGACTCATGTGATCGGTCGCCCTGACCGGTCACCAAACCGATCCAGAAAGCTGCTTGTCATAATCCTGCCTGGAATTCACTGGCTGATCGATCACCAGACCGATCAGGATAGTCCCAGACCGATCAGGCTCCATCCTGATCGGTCAGGGTGAGAAACCTTGCGATAGTTGATCGTTTAGTCTGATCGGTCACGGTTTCTCCCTGATCGGTCACCAAACCGTTCAGGAGCTGATCAGCAGGGGAACTCAACTCACTGTGGGCTCCCTGATCGGTCACCAGACCGATCAAAAACAAGACAGTGAGGAAGCTGCCTGCTCCCTGATCGGTCACCCGATCGATCAGGAGCCAAGCATCAAGGCCACGACCTGCTCCATAATCGGTCACCGGATCGATCAGGAGCCGCACAGTAGGTTCCCAACCTCACTGTGTGCTCCCTGATCGGTCACCAGACCGATCAGTCATTGCTGGATCGGTCACTGGACCGATCCACGACGGAGCAGCGTGCCAGCTTCCCTGATCGATCACCAGACCAATCCAGGGACTCAAACCTAGCCCTCCAAGCTATGATTTCATCCACCTTAGCCCTCCAAGCTAAGGATTTTTTACCTAACTCTCCAAGTTAGAAATTTTCACCTAACCCTCCAAGTTAGCCCCAGACAGCAGCTCCAGCCGGCGCCAGTGCCCGTTGCAACTTGTGGAAGAAAATAGACAAACCTACTCCAAGGAAAGCTTCCATTGACTTCTCCTTGAGTGTTTGAATTCTCCCATGTCACCTGCAGCTTGATCAGACTATTAGAACAACATATCATCTAGTAAATCAAATATCAGAGATCAAATGCAAAGAATCGGGTATGGTCAGACGCGATCAGAGCGTCTGACAGTGCAATTTGAATTAAAGTGATCGGTCACCGGATCGATCAGAACTATCTCAGACAGATCAGGCTCCAACCTGATTGGTCCCTATTGAGGAACTTAGTATCGTAGACTCATGTGATCGGTCGCCCTGACCGGTCACCAAACCGATCCAGAAAGCTGCTTGTCATAATCCTGCTTGGAATTCACTGGCTGATCGGTCACCAGACCGATCAGGATAGTCCCAGACCGATCAGGCTCCATCCTGATCGGTCAGGGTGAGAAACCTCGTGACAGTTGATCGTTCAGTCTAATCGGTCATGGTTTCTCCCTGATCGGTCACCAGACCGTTCAGGAGCTGATCAGTAGGGGAACTCAACTCACTGTGGGCTCCCTGATCGGTCACCAGACCGATCAGAAACAAGGCAGTGAGGAAGCTGCCTGCTCCCTGATCGGTCACCCGATCGATCAGGAGCCAAGCAGCAAGGCAACGGCCTGCTCCCTGATCGGTCACCGGATTGATCAGGAGTCGCACAGTAGGTTCCCAACCTCACTGTGTGCTCCCTGATCGGTCACCAGACCGATCAGTCATTGCTGGATCAGTCACCGGACCAATCCACGACGGAGCAGCGTGCCAGCTTCCCTGATCGATCACCAGACTGATCCAGGGACTCAAACCTAGCCCTCCAAGCTAGGATTTCATGCACCTTAGCCCTCCAAGCTAAGGATTTTTCACCTAACCCTCCAAGTTGGGAATTTTCACCTAACCCTCCAAGTTAGGACTTTTCACCTAGCCCTCCAAGCTAGGACTTTTCACCCAACCCTTCTGAATTAGGACTTTTCCAGACCTAGCCCTCCAAGCTAGGACCTGATCCTCCAAGCCAAGACTTTTTCACCAAACTCTCCAAGATGGAAATTTTCACCTAACCCTCTAAGTTCAGACTTTTCACCTAGCCCTCCAAGCTAGGACTTTTCACCCACCCCTTCCGAATTAGGACTTTTTCAACACCTAGCCCTCCAAGCTAGGATTTTCCACACCTAACCCTCCAGGTTAGGATTTACCAACACCTAGCCCTTCAAGCTAGGATTTCACATACCATGCCTAATCCCCGATCAGGACTTAACCATAATCATAATCATCCACCTAAACTAAAATTGTTGTCAACACCAAAACAACAATCAGGGTCAGACTGCATCAACATGATTGAGGATGACACGGTCTATGCCTCATTGGTCAATCTAGATATCAAGGATAGAAGGACAATGTCATACATTATCATAGTCACGGAAGTTTAGTCGGATCTCGACTTTTCTTGTTACTTGGGTAGCAATGATGCACTGCTAGATGCCGCTCATTGCTTATGTGTCTAAAGTGTTTAGGCGCATTGCCAACGTCACAAGAGCCTATTGGGTCACACACTAAGGACATGATGCTTCGGGAAATCTGAGTGGGAGCCCGAGTTGGGAACTCGGGAAGTCCGAGCCTGAAGTCCGAGCCCGAGTTGGGAACTCGGGAAGTTCGAGCCCGAGTTGGGAACTCGGGAAGTCTGATCGAGAGCTCGAGTTGGGAACTCGGGAGTGCGAGTCGGGAGCTCGTCATTCGGCTGACTGAGCTGAGAGCTTGGCAGACTGGGTCAGGGCTCAGCACTCGGCAGACTGGGTCGGCACTCGGCATTCGGCAGTCGGGGCACGACACTCGACAGACTGGGTCGGCACTCGACAGACTGGGTCGGAGCTCGGCACTCGGGAGACTTGGTCTGGAGACCGAGTCGGAAACCCGAGAGGCCCGATCGAAATTGCATGAGGAAAGAGAAAAGTCTCTCTACATTAGATGAAGAGAAGGTGAAGAGTCACATGAAAAGATGTGCTCTTTATTAGCCTTAATGAAGGGAAGTCAAAGAGACAAAAGACTCTTCATATTCATGAGATGAATATAAAAGAGGGACTTGTCATTTTGAATGGTAAGGGTCTATGTGCTTTTCTTCCCTTCTTCTCTTCTTCCTCTCCTCCCTCTTGGCCGAAACCTTATTGTAAGGTTCTTGGTGTTTTTCGAGCTACCTCAAGTTGCTAGCACAACTAAGGTAGTTCTCTCGAAGTTGAGAGATTGTGTCCGTGTGGATACGAATAGAGGCACGGACATTTGAATGTGCAAGAGATCTGGCACATCTTGGACAAGCACGATAAGCAAAGGGCACACTCCAAAGGTATACACAGTAGATAAATCTATAAGATAGATAACTTTGTTCGAGTTTTTCTTTCGCATGGATCGCTCATGGGTTTTTGTTTCCGCTGCGTTTTATGTTTTTATGCCGGGAGAACCCAACATGGACAACAATGAAAAACATGTCAAGATTCTTGATAGTCAAGTAGCCCAGATCACTGTCTCCTCTTCCAAAATACATGGTACTTTCCTGGGGCAAATTGAGAAGAACCCCATTGAGCATTGCAACCGGATCGAGTTAAGGAGCGGACGGACCTTGGGGGACACCTAAGTAACTACTCAAGGGAAGATCAACAACAATGGAGAGCCTTCTCCATCCTTCTCCGCTAGTGAAGACCCTAACGAGAAGGAGGACCCCGCCCGCTAACCGGCTAGTGGGACTGCCGTGAGTTTCTGCTCAAGCGGCTAATTTTGTTTTTGCACTCATAATGAAATCAATGTCCTAAATCTATTGTGTATGATTGGTGACATGGTGAATGGTTATGACCTTAACCCCAATGTGACTGGATGTGTGTGTGCGCATGTTGTAATTCATAATACGGCCTGCGTGTCGTACCTTGCCTCTATTCTTCCTAATTGTAAAATTAGATTTAGACTCGAATGTAACTCGAGTTTTTCCTACATTGTTATGTACAAAAGAGGAATGGAGTGTCCATTGAAGAATGAAGTTACAAGGAGGATGCCAACCACACATGACGACCGGAGGATGCTCTTAGAGAAGATGTTATCCCTAGGTTGACCATCGATCTTCTCATTGGCTTGAGAAGATCGTAGTATACCGGTCATAACCATGTCACATTTTTCCTTGCTTATGTGTTGATATTTGCTATGTGCGTGTATGTGATGCATGCTTAGATGTTAATCTTAATTAAGTCAACACAATATGCCTACCAAAGTTCGGTACTCATAAACTACCTCGATCATTTGTTGTTGGGTTTGCCAAAGCAAAGCAACACATTTTATCTTGGTAGAGTGCGAGAGGACAATTGTGATGTCCCACTATCAAACTTTGGGTGGGACTTAACTAAGTTACCTCAATTGGATTGAGAAACTTAGAGGCATATCCCAAAAGCTGGGAAAATTGGGTAAGAGAACAATTATACTAAGTCTTGGGTGATTAGCCAAAGCTAACTCAAGATGATGTGTAATGTCGTGGATCTTGACCTTTTTCAAGAGTTGCATAAGATGTAATTGGTAAAATGTTACCTACATAATTGTACCAAGTCTTGGGCGATTAGCCAAAGCTAACTCAAGATGAAGTATAATTTGGATCTTGTCCCACATAAATGTAGTCGCTATTTGATTTGGAGCTAGTAGTGTGGACAAATTGAGTTTGCCTACATCCATGACTAGCCCCTACAAAAGTTCTACGATTTAGTGGGAGTATCATTTAATTAAAGGTCTAATTAAATGATTTAGATATGATACTCATTTCTGCATGTTGTATTGTTGTAGATCATCATGTCGTCTAATACGTCGAACACTCTCTCTCTGCGATCTGTCCTTGAGAAGGACAAGCTCAATGGAGCTAATTTCCTGGACTGGTACAGAAACTTGAGGATAGTCCTCAAACAAGAAAGAAAACTGTACGTCCTAGAGCAACCCCTTCTAGAAGCACACGGCGCTACCGCCACCCGTGCCGAAAAGGATGCTTACAAGAAGCATCAGGATGATGCCGAAAAGGATGCCTTATGTTTGCCACCATGAACTCTGAGCTTCAGAAGCAACATGAAAACATGAATGCACATGATATGGTTGAGCATCTGAAACAACTATATCAAGGGCAAGCTAGGCACGAGCGGTTTGAGGTGTCCAAAGCCCTATTTGCATGCAAGATGCAAGAGAGAACTCCTGTAGGAACTCACGTACTCAAGATGATTGGGTATGTGGAGAACCTTGAAAGATTAGGATTCCCACTGGGCCAAGAATTGGAAACAGACCTTATCCAACAATCGTTGCCGGAGGGTTATAATCAATTTGCCATGAACTATAACATGAATGAAATTGATAAGCCTTTGCCTGAGATGCTCAGCATGTTGAGAACTGCTGAACCCAATCTCAAGAAAACCAAGACCAATAATGTACTGATGGTAAACAAGGGCAAAGGCAAATGAAAGCCTAAAGGCAAGGGTAAGACCCAAGCCAAAGGCAAGGCCAATTCTACTACATCCAAGGCCAAAGGCAAAGTGCCTAAGGAAGGAACTTGCTTCCATTGTGGTGAGACCAGACATTGGAAGAGGAACTGCAAACTCTACTTGGAGGAAGCAAAGAAGAAAAGAAGTGAGACTTCTGGCTTAGGTATTTTTGTTATAGAAGTCATTCTTTCTATCTCTTCTTCTTGGGTATTAGATACCGGATGTGCTTCTCACATTTGTACTAATGTGCAGGGCCTTCAAAGAGCTAGATCATTGACCAAGGGTGAAGTGGACCTACGAGTAGGCAACGGAGCAAGAGTTGTTGCTATTGCTGTAGGAACATATTCCTTGTCTTTGCCCACTGGGCTTATCTTAGAACTAGAAGAGAGCTTTTATGTACCTGCATTAACTAAGAGCATTATTTCAGTATCTTGTTTGGACATGAAAGGCTTTTCATTTATCATAAAGGACAAATGTTGTTCTATAATGCAAAATAACATGTTCTATTGTAATGCACCATTAATGAATGGACTCTATGTTCTAGATCTAGAGAACCCAATCTATAACATAAATATCAAACGGTTCAAGACAAATGATTTGAACCAAGCATATCTCTGGCATTGTCGCTTAGGACATATAAATGAGAGTCGCATATCCCAGCTCCATAAGGATGGATTACTGGACTCATTTGATTTTGAATCATATGAGACATGCGAATCTTGTCTTCTAGGCAAGATGACCAAGACTCCATTTAGTGGACAAGGCGAAAGAGCGACAGAGTTGCTAGGACTCATACATACTGATGTATGTGACCCTTTCAATGTCGCAGCTAGAGGAGACTATCAGTACTTTATCACTTTTACTGATGATATCAGTAGATATGACTATGTGTATCTTATGAGACACAAGTCAGAATCCTTTGAAAAGTTCAAAGAATTCAAGAGTGAAGTACAAAATCAAACTTGGCAAGAGTATTAAGATGCTTCGATCAGATCGAGGTGGTGAATACCTTAGCAAAGAGTTTCGTGACCATCTAGCAGAGTGTGGAATCGTATCCCAACTCACTCCACCTGGAACACCACAGTGGAATGGTGTGTCCGAGCGGAGAAATCATACTCTATTAGATATGGTACGATCGATGATGAGTCAGACAAATCTTCCTGCTTCCTTCTAGGGTTTTGCTCTAGAGACAGCTCTTTTCAAATATAATCGAGCTCCATCAAAGGCCGTTATAAAGACACCATATACGATATGGACTGGGAAGAGTCCCACGATGTCTTTTATGAGGATTTGGGGTTGTGAGGCTTATGTTCGACTTCAAGTCTCAGATAAACTAGGACCCAAATCTGATAAGTGCTATTTTGTAGGATATCCCAAGGAAACAAAGGGATATTACTTTTATAATCCCTCACTTGGCAAAGTGTTTGTCGCCAGAAATGACTCCTTTCTAGAAAATGAGTTTATTTCTAGAAGGGTTAGTGGGAGTAAAGTTCATCTTGAAGAAGTTCAAGATACAGATAACACTGAGGCCTTAATAGACATTGAACAGGCACCACAAGATGTTGTGGATCATGAGGCTGTTACCCAAGAAGTTGTGGAACAACAAACTATTCAAGTAGACCAACCTCCTCGTAGATCTGATAGGATACGTCGTCAGCCTGAGAGATATTCTTTTCTCTTGTCTGACCAAGATGACGTGACACTCAATGAGTTGAATGAGCCTACATCCTATCAAGAAGCTGTGATGAACCTAGATTTTGAGAAATAGCTAGAAGCCATGAGGTCCGAAATGGAATCCATGTACACTAACCAAGTATGGACTTTGGTTGATCCACCAGAGGGAATTAAACCCATTGGGTGTAAGTGGGTCTTTAGAAGAAAGACTAACATGGATGGACTCATGCATACCTATAAAGGGCGATTGGTAGCTAAAGATTTCAAGCAAATTCATGGTATTGACTATGATGAAACTTTTTCACCAGTTGCGATGCTTAAGTCTATTCGGATCATGCATGCTATTGCAGCTTACCATGATTACGAGATCTGGCAGATAGATGTCAAAACAGCATTCCTAAATGGGAATCTACTCGAGGATATGTACATGACACAACCTGAGGGTTTTGTGGATCCAGAGCATGCTGGAAAGGTATGTAAGTTGCAAAGGTCCATTTATGGGCTAAAGCAAGCATCTCAAAGTTGGAATCTTCGATTCGATGATGCAATCAAAGTGTTTGGTTTCATCAAGAATAAAGATGAACGCTATGTCTACAAGAGGGTTAGTGGGAGCACAGTTATCTTCCTAATCTTGTATGTAGATGACATACTCCTCATTGGGAATGATATCCCTTCACTACAGTCTGTGAAGACATGGCTCGGGAATTGTTTCTCAATGAAAGACTTAGGTGAATTAGCCTATATCCTAGGCATCAAGATCTATAGAGATAAATCTAAAAGATTGCTTGGCTTAAGTCAGAGTACATATATTGACAAGGTGCTTAATCGTTTTGCCATGCAGAATTCCAAGAAGGGATTTTTGCCAATGTCACATGGTGTGAGTCTTTTAAAGACTCAATATCCCTCTTCTAAGGAGGAGAGAGACCGTATGGATCAGATCCCTTATGCATCCGCTATAGGGTCTATCATGTACGCCATGCTTTGTACTCGTCCAGATGTCTCGTATGCTTTGAGCATGACGAGCAGGCACCAGTCAGATCCAGGTGAAAGTCACTGGACAGCTATCAAGAATATTCTTAAGTACTTGCGAAGGACGAAAGAATATTTCTTGATATTTGGAGGTGATGAGGAGCTAGCTATAAAGGGTTACAGTGATGTCAGCTTCCAAACAGACAGGGATGACTATAGATCGCAGTTAGGATATGTATTTTGCTGAATGGTGGCGCTGTGAGCTAGAAGAGTTCGAAGCAGGATACAGTCGCAGATTCTACAACAGAGGCCGAGTATATTGCCGCATCTGAGGCGGCAAAAGAGGCTGTTTGGATCCGAAAGTTCATTACAGAGCTTGGTGTGGTTCCTAGCATAGTAGACCCGATAGACCTCTATTATGACAACAATGGGGCTATTGCGCAGGCTAAGGAACCTCGGTCACATCAGTGGACCAAACATATACTACGACGCTTCCATCTCATTCGAGAGATCATCGATAGAGGAGATGTGAGGATATGCAGAGTACCCACTGAGGCTAACATTGCGGATCCCTTGACCAAGACTTTGGCACAAAAGAAGCATGATAGTCACACCAGGTCACTGGGTATTAGATATTACAGTGATTGGCACTAGTGCTAGTGGGAGATTGTTAGTAGGAGCCCTAGAACCAATTATGTGATGATTGACTAGGAGCATTTTTGTATCATATTCTATCATTAATAAAGGTATGTTTGGTTATTATACATACTTTGTATTCTGTGCCGAATGACTAAGTATAATAATGTCCTTGTGTAGTAGGTTCATATCTATATTATATCGATTGGTTGAATCGATAGTGAGATAATGTAGAGAACACTACACTAAATTATTCCTAGTCAAGCATCAATTATTCAGGGACAATATTGATGCATGGAGACTAGCATGTAGGTCAACTGATGACTTGAGCTCACAAGTCATGGATATGTGATATCAAGTTGACACATGGGTATACATTGGAGAATATGTACTGAATGACCCGCCATGAGAAAGTTTCATAGATTGTCATATGAGTATCATAAACTTTCTCATGTGACTATTGGTATGAATAGTTCTTAGACCTGAAGTCACTACGGTTCCCTACATAAGGAGTTATGTACTTTGGTATCGTCAAACGTCACTCGTAATAGGGTGGACTATAAAGGCGATCACTGGGTATGTAATGAATTATGCGGAGGGATGTGAGTAATGTAGATGAGATCTATCCCTCCCATATGACGGGAGTAATATCTGTGGGCCCCTTGATCGAGTAGGACTACTAAAATGCATGACCATGCTCAAATGAGTCAATATGAGATATTGAGCTCATTTGTTTGAGTGAGTCTACTCGGGGATCAAGAAACACAAGATTGTTTGAGGATGACACGGTCTATGCCTCATTGGTCAATCTAGATATCAAGGATGGAAGGACAATATCCAATCGGGAGCTCGAGTTGGGAACTCTGGAGTGCGGGTCGGGAGCTCGTCACTCGGCAGATTGAGCTGAGAGCTCGGCAGATTGGGTCAGGGCTCGGCACTCGGCAGACTGGGTCGGCACTCGACATTCGGCAGTCGAGGCTCGACACTCGACATTTTTTTCATCTTTTCCTGACTTATTTGATGTGTTTGATCTTGGCTAATCAAGTTTTTTTGTGTTCTTTTGGTTGCCCTGTCTTCCATCCATTGCATATATTCATCATTTCATATTGTGCATCACTTACCCTAACCCTAAACTCACGACACTTTCTCTTCCCATAACCTCACGAAATTTACCCTAAACTCACAACCAATCCGTGTCTTTTACCATTGCATTCATCTATTGGTTTTCTTTGGTTGGTCATCATAGGAAGAAACAAAGGACGGATGAGAGGGGTGCCGGGTCTTCTCGCCCTCAATCCCCTACGGATGCTCGTTTTCCGAATGCCGCTTATCAAAAGGCATTTGGTCAACATGTATTCAAACTGATTACCCCTAGATCACTTGACCGACAATACTTTCATGATCATTGTTTCACAGTGTTTCAGATCCTTGAAACCTATAAACTCGAGTCTATTATCTATTGTGAGCGAGGGGTCAATATAGGGTTGGTTTTCGAGTTCTACAACAACCTGCACACCATGGATGGTGTGAATTATAAAACTCGGGTAGCCAAACAGAATTTGGATTTTAGTTATACGGCTCTTTCCGAGTTCCTCCAGTGTCGTCCCTCTACCGATAGCTTTGTTTTCTTTCCTACACTTCCTGAGCTTCTACCTCCGCCGTTTAAGCATATTTCCTTTGACTCGATGTATCAACATTTCTTTCGTCGTCCGCGTCCAGATGACCCTTATGCCAATCTTACCACGTTTCCTGCTCTTGAGCTGTCCGCTATCGATTATTCCCTTTATAAGGTCGTAATCAACTGTCTTTTGCCTATTGTGTCTCGCGCCTTAGCGACCGTCAGACCTTCTCAGCTTTTCCTGGCCTATGCTCTTCACCAGGGTCTTGATGTTAACATCCCTCTGAACATATTTCATTCCATTGTCCATTTCACTCAGCCTGTGCACGATATCGTTCATATGCCTTTTGGATATATCATCACAGAGTGGCTTGCCTCTATGCGGATTGACGTCACCCGGGGGAAGGTGGAGACCATGACCATCAAATACTCCCGGATTTCAGCACGTTCCTTCTCCAAGTTCGGGATGACGGGCGAGTTTGGCGCCATTCGATGGATTGACGGTCGGGAGGTCGGGGAGGGGCCGCGAGCACGCCCTGGACATGGGCCCGCTGCTGCAGCTGCTCCGGATGATGACGAGGAGGAGGACCTTCGGGATAGGGTCCTTGCTTTGGAGGAGACCATCGACACTCGTCTTAAGGAGATGCGGTTGGAGAGTGACATGCGTCACTTCGAGACGCAGTCACGCCTCACATCCATTGAGCGCACCCTGCTGGAGGTGCGCGATATGTGTCGCTCCCAGATGCGCGGCCAGTGTCCTCCTTCTCTGCCGTCTACTGATGCCCCACCGTCGGCAGTTGGCGATGTTACGGAGACCCCGGGCGCGGATCCTGCTTCTGCCCTCGACGAGTTCTTCTTTGCGCCATGATTTATGCAGTCCTGTCTTCGTTGGTTGTTTTTGTTGTTATGTATTTTGTCTATGAATATTGTCAACATTTGATGGTTGTATGCTCTGTTCCCATCTTCTGCTTTATATGCTACTGGTTTGTTTTACTTGCATATTGCTAGTTGCGATTTTCTATCTTGTATGGTGCTTCCATTGAGGGGAAGCTCTTTTATGTTTATTTGTCATTTTTGATATTTGGCAAAGGGGGAGACTTGCAGATATCTAAGTTTATATTCATGATTATGCTCGAAATAACTTTACTATATGCTTATTGAATTAATATCGCTGATATTATGTTGAAAGTTAGCTTAAACTTAAATAGATTGTCAAACATCAAAAAGGGAGAGATTGTAGATGCAATCATGCCCTAAATGAGAGGTTTCGATGATTGACAGTTATTTAAGTTTAAGCTAATACATTGGATCTAACATTGAGATTTAGTGTGCAGTAATGCAAGAAGTCCAAGGAATGGTCGGGGACCGAATTGTTGGCATGAAGACCCGGAGTTGAGGAAGCTCCAGGCAAGAAGTCCAAGGGATAGTCGGGGACGGAACTCTTGGCATGAAGACCCGGAGTTGAGGAGGCTCCAGGCGTGAAGTCCAGGAAACGAGAGGTTTCGTTGGCACAAGGTAATCGGATCCAACGGAAGGTCCTTGATCGATCTAGGCGTGAACTCTAGGTGTGAAGGCCGGAGTTGAGCGTATCAATCGATCAGCCAATCGATTAGCAAATGACTAATCGATTGGTGAATCGATTCAGGGCGTTTCTGTGCTGAACCAGAAGGCTCTGTAATCGATTAGTGAATCGATTACGAGTAATTATGTGCGCAGGCAGAATGCTTCGTAATCGATCATTCAATCGATTCAGATACCTTGTAATCGATTGGTGAATCGATTACCAGCTATTCTGTGCGCAGCCAGAACACTCCGTAATCGATCATTCAATCGATTCAAGATACCAATCGATCAGCCAATCGATTCGAGTTCAAAATGGCATCATCCCAGCCATTCATCCGACATCCGTACTGTTCAACGGCTACTTGGTAATCGATTGGGGCTTTTCACCAATCGATTCATGAAGCAGAGAAGACTGTTATAAGCGGCAAACAAGCACAATCGAGTAACACTGTTCCACTGTAATCTGGGCTAGGGTTTTGGTGCTTCAAGTGCTTTGCTCAAGCTCAAGTTTCCAACACCTTCATCAAGCAACCAAAGGAAGGAGAACCAAGCCTATTGTGTAATACTTCTTTCTCTTCTTCTTCCTTGTGTTGTTCTTTGTGAAAGTTTTCAAGGGTGTTGTAAAAGGGGTTTTCCACCCTGGGGGTTGTTCCGAGAAGGAGGTTTGATAGTGGAATCTGCGATCGTTGGTGTGGACCCTTGGATTAGTTACCTCAAGGAGGTGGAGACCAAGTAAATCCAAGTGTTAGCATTGGATTTGGTGGTGTGTGGATTTTGATTTCTGCTTGGAGGAGAAAGAATCAACTAAAGCGAGCTATTCACCCACCCTCTAGCTCTACTGATCCCCAACATTAATGAAGGGAAGTCAAAGAGACAAAAGACTCTTCATATTCATGGGATGAATATAAAAGAGGGACTTGTCATTTTGAATGGTAAGGGTGTATGTGCTTTTCTTCCCTTCTTCTCTTCTTCCTCTCCTCCCTCTTGGCCGAAACCTTATTGTAAGGTTCTTGGTGTTTTTCGAGCTACCTCAAGTTACTAGCACAACTAAAGTAGTTCTCTCGAAGTTGAGAGATTGTGTCCGTGTGGATACGAATAGAGGCACGGACATTTGAACGTGCAAGAGATCCGGCACATCTTGGACAAGCGGGATAAGCAAAGGGCACGCTCCAAAGGTATACACAGTAGATAAATCTATAAGATAGATAACTTTGTACGAGTTTTTCTTTCGCATGGATCGCTCGTGGGTTCTTGTTTCCGCTGCGTTTTATGTTTTTGTGCCGGGAGAACCCAACATGGACAACAATGAAAAACATGTCAAGATTCTTGATAGTCAAGTAACCCAGATCACTGTCTCCTCTTCCAAAATACAAGGTACTTTCCCGTGGCAAACGGAGAAGAACCCCATTGAGCATTGCAACCGGATCGAGTTAAGGAGTGGACGGACCTTGGGGGACACCTAAGTAACTACTCAAGGGAAGATCAACAACAATGGAGAGCCTTCTCCATCCTTCTCCGCTAGTGAAGACCCTAACGAGAAGGAGGAGATTGAAGAGCCTCCATAGAATATCAACTCCCAGAAGATTCCCTTCCCTTACAGGATTATGAAGGCCAAAAGAGATGAAGAATTCAACCAGTTTTTAGAGAAGATTAAAGAAATTTACATTGAGATTCCACTCATTGATGTGCTACATCAAATGCCCAAGTTTGCAAAGTTCATGAGAGGGATCATCTCCACCAAGAAGAAATAAGAAGGATTCGAGACTCTAATCGAAGGATGCAGTACTCTGCTGCTCAATTCTCTACCACCAAAGCTCCAAGACCCAAGAAGTTTATCAATTCCTTGGAAGATTTGCTCGACCACATTTGGTAAGACCTTTTGCCATCTTGGAGCTTCTATATATCTCTTACCCTACTTTTGTTTATAAGAAGATGAGTTTAAATGATATGAAACTGACTATGAATACAAAATATTTTATTAAGTGTCTAATTTTTTTTCATATAAAAGGTTATTATATTAGGTTAAAATATTTCTTAGAATTTATCTATCTATATCTAATTGGGATTAGTGATACTGAGTTATTTGAGGTGAGTATTATCATCTTTTACTCAAATAATTAAAATTCTTTGAGCCCCGAGCTATGGTGCAGGGGCAGGACCTGCCATGTAATCGCTCAAGTACTTACAATTCATTTCGCATTGGATGACATTTTCCTCTAATAGAATGATAAATTTGAAATGTTGGGTCGCTCATTGGGGTCGCCCGCTATGAGCATTTCAGATTTATTCTGTTCATAAAATCGAATCGATTATCTCAAGAATTAATTGACCTGAAAGATTAGATTAATAATAATAATAATAATAATAATAATAATAATAATAATAATAATAATAATAATAATAATTCCAACCAATTAATCTGATGCACTCAACCAATTTGTTAAATATAAATTGCTCACTTTAACCCACTTAATCAAACATTAAAGACTTCGAGGGACTAACAAAGAGAATTACAAAGAAAAGGAGTTATAGTTGATTTCCTTTTTGAGCATTTTCATTTGATTTCTTATAGAATTTTTTTCCCCTTCGTATTTGTTTTTTCACGTGATCTAGAATTATTCTATTAAATATATGATTAATAAATTGTCTCATGAAACAAGGGTTTAGATATTTTATTCTTTTTTATTTGATTACAACCACGTGTATTATATCCACATTTAAGTTCACCTTATCACCAGCTAAATTAAACTAATTTATCTAGTGCTCACATTACTTTCAAATTGAGACCCACCAACCTCAACAACTTCAGATCTTTTATAAATTTTAGGTAATAACAAGAATGAAATGTATGAAGGAGAGTTTTGATGTGATACTAACGTTATCATTGTGTGATTTTGTAATCACGGGCTTTAATTTCGAAAATAATTTTTATAATTTAAGATAAAATTATGTATAATAGATATATCATGATTTGATTCTTAATCTTGAGATCTAACATTAATAGAAATTTCATGCACCAAACTGTCCTTAAATACTAGTGAAATATCTAGATAACAAACTAGCAACATTATAATAAAGCCGTCAAGTTGAGTTGAGTTGAGTTGGTTCTCTCGAGTTGGTCTGCTTCGTCAAATAATTTAAGTAGGCTGATTGAAATTTTATCAATCCATTTAAAAGTAGATTCAGGCGGCATGACCCACCTAGGCTCGTGACCTGCATGGATCGATTTACAGTGCACTTGGACAAGCATGCGAGTTGAAGAATTTTTTTTTTCAAAACATAAAATTATGGAAAATCTAAAAGGCTCGTGGATTTACACCACATAATCGATATTAAAATATAAAAAATTTAATATTTTTTATATATGTTTTTATTTTGCTTGAGTATTATATTTTTAACTTTTAAGAGATCATTTCCTTTGTCAGTATATAAATGACAGCAGACGTTATTATCATTATAAGTTTAACTTCACAGGTGAAGATGAAGAATATATCCACCATTTTTTTAAAAGATATCAGTGAAATCTATCATTATTACATTCTTTCTTCAGCAATTTACCAAAAGGCGTACACAACAATCGGTAATTACCAACGAGCACACCATAGTTTTATTTTCACCAAAGAGCGCACTCATTATAGTGAACTTCCTCTTATACCTCTCATGTTATCTATTACCTTTCTCTTTCTCTCTCAGTAATAAATTCTGTGACGTCAGCATATGCAACGTGACTTAATTACTGACTTTTATTTTAAAATAATATCTAATAGAATCGGCGCTAAATTAAAAAACGTAAGGTAAAAATTAAAAAAATATTTCACTTTAAAAATTTCTCATCCAACGTGATTTAAAAATATAAATAAATAATTTTTATTTTTATTAATAGAAATTAATATATTAAATAATATTTAATAAATATATTAATGTATAAAAAGTTTTTGGAAACAAACTGTTGGATTTAAAAATATAAATAAATAATTTTATATTTGATTAATAGAAATTAATATATTAAATAATATTTAATAAATATATTAATGTATAAAAAGTTTTTGGAAACAAACTGTTGGATTTAAAAATATAAATAAATAATTTTATATTTGATTAATAGAAATTAATATATTAAATAATATTTAATAAATATATTAATGTATACATATGTTTTGAAAAAACTGACCGTGGTAGCTTTCAGGCCCACGCTGGGCCTGAAATAAAAATATTTCAGGCCCACGCTGGGCCTGAAATATTTTTATTTCAGGCCCAGCGTGGGCCTGAAATTTTTTATTTCAGGCCCAGCGTGGGCTTGAAATTTTTTATTTCAGGCCCACGTTGGGCCTGAAATCTTTTGATTCAGGCCCGACGTGAACTCAAATTTTTTTTCTATTTAAAAAATATATTAATATATAAAAAAACCTATCAAAACACTTAATTTTAGATTCAAACGCAGGGCCTGAAGTCATCCCAGGAGGGTTTGAAGTCAAATAACTTCAGATCCTATAAATAATTAATTTAATAAATAATAATTAAATATAAAAAATATTTTTAAAATAAAAATTTTTTAGTGAGGACCTGAAGTCATCAGTGACTTCAGGCCCTCTATCTGAAAAATTTTCCCTTAGGCCTGAAGTCATCCGACTTCAGGCCTAAGGAGGGCCAGAAGTCTGATGACTTCAGGCCCACCTTGGGCCTGAAGTCATCAGATTCAGGCCCAAGGAGGGCCTGAAGTCTGATGACTTCAGGCCCTCCATTAAATATATAAAAATAATAAAAACTTTGTTAAAAAAAAGGTATAATATATAATTACATAATAATAAAATGTTATAGGAGTGGTTTAGGTATATCAGTGAGTTTTGAGCAAAACTCACTGATGGACCTACCATATTTGGAATTCTGAAAACTCATTATCAGTAGACAGGGTTGAGCTAAGAGATGAGATTTTGGGTGCCGAAACCTCTAATCTTGCCGTATCACCAATGCTATAGCAGTGGTTTAGGTATATCAGTGAGTTTTGAGCAAAACTCACTGATGGACCTACCATATTTGGAATTCTAAAAACTCTATATCAGTAGACAGGGTTGAGCTAGGAGATGAGATTTTGGGTGCCGAAACCTCTAATCTTGCAGTATCACCAATGCTATAGGAGTGGTTTAGGTATATCAGTGAGTTTTGAGCAAAACTCACTGATGGACCTACCATATTTGGAATTCTAAAAACTCATTATCAGTAGACAGGGTTGAGCTAAGAGATGAGATTTTGGGTGCCGAAACCTCTAATCTTGCCGTATCATCAATGCTATAGCAGTGGTTTAGGTATATCAGTGAGTTTTGAGCAAAACTCACTGATGGACCTACCATATTTGGAATTCTGAAAACTCTATATCAGTAGACAGGCTTGAGCAAGGAGATGAGATTTTGGGTGCCGAAACCTCTAATCTTGCTGTATCACCAATGCTATAGGAGTGGTTTAGGTTTATCAGTGAGTTTTGAGCAAAACTCACTGATGGACTTACCATATTTGGAATTCTGAAAACTCATTATCAGTAGACAGGGTTGAGCTAGGAGATGAGATTTTGGGTGCCGAAACCTCTAATCTTGCTGTATCACCAATGCTATAGGAGTGGTTTAGGTATATCAGTGAGTTTTGAGCAAAACTCACTGATGGACCTACCATATTTGGAATTCTGAAAACTCTATATCAGTAGACAGGGTTGAGCTAGGAGATGAGATTTTGGGTGCCGAAACCTCTAATCTTGCAGTATCACCAATGCTATAGGAGTGGTTTAGGTATATCAGTGAGTTTTGAGCAAAACTCACTGATGGACCTACCATATTTGGAATTCTGAAAACTCTATATCAGTAGACAGGGTTGAGCTAGGAGATGAGATTTTGGGTGCCGAAACCTCTAATCTTGCTGTATCACCAATGCTATAGAAGTGGTTTAGGTTTATCAGTGAGTTTTGAGCAAAACTCACTGATGGACTTACCATATTTGGAATTCTGAAAACTCATTATCAGTAGACAGGGTTGAGCTAGGAGATGAGATTTTGGGCGCCGAAACCTCTAATTTTGCTGTATCACCAATGATATAGGAGTGGTTTAGGTATATCAATGAGTTTTGAGCAAAACTCACTGATGGACCTACCATATTTGGAATTCTGAAAACTCTATATCAGTAGACAGGGTTGAGCTAGGAGATGAGATTTTGGGTGCCGAAACCTCTAATCTTGCTGTATCACCAATGCTATAGTAGTGGTTTAGGTATATCAGTGAGTTTTGAGCAAAACTCACTGATAAACCTAAACCACTCCTATAGCATTGGTGATACAGCAAGATTAGAGGTTTCGGTACCCAAAATCTCATCTCCTAGCTCAACCCTGTCTACTGATATAGAGTTTTCAGAATTCCAAATATGGTAGGTCCATCAGTGAGTTTTGCTCAAAACTCACTGATATACCTAAACCACTCCTATAGCATTGGTGATACTGCAAGATTAGAGGTTTCGGCGCCTAAAATCTCATCTCCTAGTTCAACTCTGTCTACTGATATAGAGTTTTCAGAATTCCAAATATGGTAGGTCCATCAGTGAGTTTTGCTCAAAACTCACTGATATACCTAAACCACTCCTATAGCATTGGTGATACAGCAAGATTAGAGGTTTCGGCACCCAAAATCTCATCTCCTAGCTCAACCTTGTCTACTGATAATGAGTTTTCAGAATTCCAAATATGGTAAGTCCATCAGTGAGTTTTGCTCAAAACTCACTGATAAACCTAAACCACTCCTATAGCATTGGTGATACAGCATGATTAGAGGTTTCGGCACCCAAAATCTCATCTCCTAGCTCAACCCTGTCTACTGATATAGAGTTTTCAGAATTCCAAATATGGTAGGCCCATCAGTGAGTTTTGCTCAAAACTCACTGATATACCTAAACCACTCCTATAGCATTGGTGATACTGCAAGATTAGAGGTTTCGGCACCCAAAATCTCATCTCCTAGCTCAACCCTGTCTACTGATATAAAGTTTTCAGAATTCCAAATATGGTAGGTTCATCAGTGAGTTTTGCTCAAAACTCACTGATATACCTAAACCACTGCTATAGCATTGGTGATACGGTAAGATTAGAGGTTTCGGCACCCAAAATCTCATCTTTTAGCTCAACCCTGTCTACTGATAATGAGTTTTCAGAATTCCAAATATGGTAGGTCCATCAGTGAGTTTTGCTCAAAACTCACTGATATACCTAAACCACTCCTATAACATTTTATTATTATATAATTATATATTATACCTTTTTTTTAACAAAGTTTTTATTATTTTTATATATTTAATGGAGGGCATGAAGTCATCAGACTTCAGGCCCTCCTTGGGCCTGAATCTGATGACTTCAGGCCCTCCTTGGGCCTGAAGTCATCAGACTTCAGGCCCTCCTTAGGCCTGAAGTCGGATGACTTCAGGCCTAAGGGAAAATTTTTCAGATAGAGGGCCTGAAGTCACTGATGACTTCAGGCCCTCACTAAAAAATTTGTATTTTAAAAATATTTTTTATATTTAATTATTATTTATTAAATTAATTATTTATAGGATCTGAATTTATTTGACTTCAAACCCTCCTGGGATGACTTCAGGCCCTGCGTTTGAATCTAAAATTAAGTGTTTTGATAGGTTTTTTTATATATTAATATATTTTTTAAATAGAAAAAAAATTTGAGTTCACGTCGGGCCTGAATCAAAAGATTTCAGGCCCAACGTGGGCCTGAAATAAAAAATTTCAGGCCCACGCTGGGCCTGAAATAAAAATATTTCAGGCCCAGCGTGGGCCTGAAATATTTTTATTTCAGGCCCAGCGTAGGCCTGAAAGCTACCACGGTCAGTTTTTTCAAAACATATATATACATTAATATATTTATTAAATATTATTTAATATATTAATTTCTATTAATCAAATATAAAATTATTTATTTATATTTTTAAATCCAACAGTTTGTTTCCAAAAACTTTTTATACATTAATATATTTATTAAATATTATTTAATATATTAATTTCTATTAATAAAAATAAAAATTATTTATTTATATTTTTAAATTACGTTGGATGAGAAATTTTTAAAGTGAAATATTTTTTTAATTTTTACCTTACGTTTTTTAATTTAGCGCCGATTCTATTAGATATTATTTTAAAATAAAAGTCAGTAATTAAGTCACGTTGCATGTGCTGACGTCACAGAATTTATTACTGAGAGAGAAAGAGAAAGGCAATAGATAACATGAGGGGTATAAGAGGAAGTTCACTATAATGAGTGCGCCCTTTGGTGAAAATAAAACCATGATGCACCCGTTGGTAATTACCGATTGTTGCGTACGCCCTTTGGTAAATTACCGTTCTTTCTTCCACGGAAGAATTGACAAGCTCCATTCATCGAAGTAAACAAGTGAGAGCTTAAAGAAGAAATAAAATAAAATTTTCAAGGATGAATTAAGCTTTTGATATATTTTTTTGAATTGTCATTTTGTCCGTTGCCATATATATTTTTTATTTTTTTTTGGGCTTCAGGTCGACCCGCCTGACTCGAATCCCATCTGGAGTTGAGTTGGGTTGGAAATTTCTCAACCTACCAAAAAGATGAGTTAGTCGTGCGCGCCCTACTCCGTCAAATGGCCGACCTGTTATAGGCTGGCCAACCACGTTATGAATTGACCCATCTGACAACTCTACTTCACGAGCTAATAAATAACTACAAATCAAAATGATCAAATGTAAACATAAACTACAAATCCATACAATGTATCAACAAACTAAACTACAAATTTATTCTTAATGCAATGGATGCCAAAAGCCAACAACAAGTTTCTTCTTAATACCATGAATTCCCAAAAATAAATTGTAATTTTTTTACAAATACAAATTTATGACAAATAAATCATAGTCGATGATTGTAGGAGATAAAAGATAACAAACTAAAATAAATTTATGAATATTATTTATGAATATTAATAACTTGAATATATATATATATATGTTTAAATTTTTTATTTAATTTAACAAGTTATTTTTATTTATTTAATCGATTTTGAAGGAATTGAAGGAATATAAATAATTAAATTCTTTTGTAATCGAATTCTAAATTTATTCACAAATAATATATAAAAATAATATATCTAGCCACATCCTCACTTTCCCATCCATGAATACATTAATTGCATGCACGAAGGACAAAGGAATATCAATCAAGTTTTGTCCTCGTTTACCATTTCACTATAAATGGAGCTGGTAAATGTAAATGACGGAGCATGCAGATCGATCATCCTTGTAATTATTTTCTTCCTTGACTTTGTCCACATGATAAACATGTGGAAAATGAAAAAAGAAATTATTCTCGAGATGCCCAGACGACACTTGTCGAGCTCATGAGCGGTGAATGTCGTCCCATGCAGAGCATAATCATTACTGAAATGATCTCACGGTCACGGAGAAAAATTTAAAAAGGGGAGTTTTTTTTTTTAATTTACTCTGACGCCATTGCAGATTCAATTATAATTTGATTTATAAAAAAATAAAAAGTGGACGAGATTGTCCTGCGGATTGTTATATGATTGATATTTATGTAGTTAATTGTTCTAATAAATTTTAAAATTAATTTAGAGATAAAATATTTTATTAGATATTTAATATTTTTACGTAAAATGTCATTGTGCTAAACTAAAATAGCATATCATTTATTTGTCCCCGTCTAATTTTAAAAGGAGAGTTTTTTTTTTCAATTTACTCTGACGCCATTCCAGATTCCATTATAATTTGATTTATAAAAAAATAGAAAGCGGACGAGATTGCCCTACGGATTGATACGTGGTTGATATATGATTGATATTTGTGTAAATAATTGTTTTAATAGATTTTAAAATTAAATTTATTAGAGATAAAATATTTTATTAGATATTTAATATTTTTACGTAAAATGTCAGTATGCTGAAGTAAAATAGTTTATCATTTATATGTTTTAATGTGTAGGGGAGGAGAAGACGAACAATATATATAAGAGGGCAGTGCGGCTGCAGTTTTGAAAAACTTGGCAAAGGGGGAAAAAAAATGAAAACTTCCTTCGAGAGGATAAGTTTTTATTTTTATTTTTATTTTTGATAAAATAAAAGGACGTCTCTTGAAACGTCAAATGAACCTGATCCTGTCGTGAAGTAAGGTGAAAGTCTCAAGAATGAGATGATCTCCCGAATGTCATGAGCTGCTGAATTGACACTGACCTAGCTCCGACCTATGGGAAAATAACAGTTAACAAACCCGACGGGAAGACGCTCGGTCAGACCCTTCGACGGTCAAGTCAGTATCCGCAGGAAATGTAGTGAAGCAAAGGGAGATAACAAAAGGGAGCACAATTGCGCATACCTGCGGAAGGAAGAAGGGAGGGGCTTATATAGCCGAGGTGTTAGTAATATGAGAGAAATGTCCTAAGACAATCGCCTTATGATTGTAATCATTTACTTTAATAAATGAATATTCACTATTTGAGTATACATGTTCGTGTATTTAATTGAGATCTTAAACTCATTTACTGAATGCCCGCAATACAATTCACAGCATGAGAGAATTTGTGATGAATTCACAATTAGTGATTATCTCTACATGTGCAATTGTGAAGTATTGAAATTGTCCCTAGTCGATGAATTGATAAATACGGACACTATCAATTCTGTTGAGACTAGCATGGATTATTCTCTAATCAGCTGATTCTCACTGGCTGGAGACATTGGGATGTCCGGAGATAAATATGAATGCTAGTTAAGGGAACTAGTTCATTGGAGTGACTAGCTGTAAAACTTCATATGGTAGTCTATATATAGATATGTCAGTGAAGTTCTTACTGCAGCTTAAGTGCGATGTTCCTTTGACTTGCGGTGTTCAAGTCATCTTGGTCATGGAGACTTATACTTTGACATCTTAAGCAAGTATCTCTATGGAGGTGTGGACCCAGGATGGTTGGGTATAAGCCGAAGTGCCCGAAGATGTTTGAACAGCCTACAAAGGATTCACCACTCCTTGCGAGGAGATGTATACCCAAGGCCTATCGTCGGATTATTACTCGAAGCCTCTGGCCAGAGCATCACATGATCTGAGTATGAATATCACAGATACATGAGAGTAATTAAAATTCGTTGGACGAGAAAGATATTACTTGGGCTAGGTGTGACGTAGTCAGCCTAGTGGGGACTGACACACATAGACCGTGTCCTGAACCAAGTGGGTATAAGATGTTGAAGGGAATGAGGCACGATACATTAAAGCTGCTGAAGGGTTTCAAAATTATATCTGAGGTCAACCGTTGATCTTTCGATTAATTGGGGGTCATGATGTACTATTAGGTGTCACTTATGATCGTTCTATAATTGGTTGATTATAGACGACCAACATAAATCAAAAGCCTATTTAGTCACACGCACTACGAGTAATCCGAGGGATTTAAAACGAGTTGAAAATTGGATTTTCCGATCAAGAGAGATAAGTCGAATCTGAATTTATCAGAGATGCATCGGAAACTTAAAATGGCTAAGTCTTTTGAAGGCTTATTGGACGAATTAAATGAGTTTAATTCGTAAGGAGACGGATAGGATTTGGCCGGCCAAAGAGGGTTCCAACCCTCTTTGGTTTGGCCGGCCACAATAAAAGAGAAACCAAATTGTTTGGTTTAAATTATAAAATAAATCGAGCGTGATTTGTTTTATAAAATTATGGATAAAGAAATTTATATAAAGAAATTTATATAAAATTTATATAAAGAAATTTATAGAAATTTATTCTTTTTTATGGAAATTAAAATGAACCATGGATTGGTTTATTTTATTTTATAAAATCAATTATGAATTGATTTTTCCATGATAAGAAAAATTTATATAACAAATTTCTTGTAAAATTTTATTCCATAATAAAAGGAGAGACATGATTGTTTTTATTATAAATTAAGTTATAATAAAAACTTGGCATAACGGAATAATTCATAGAAAAATTTATAAGATAAATTTCTTATGAAAAATTTATTTCGTTAAAAGGAGACTTGGCGATAAAGAGGCTACTATATAAAGGTACAAAGGCAATGTTTGGAAATCAATTCAAGAGATCAAGGATTCTTGCCTAGCCTCTCTTTCTCTCCTTCTCTCCCTCTCCCTCTTCTAGGGTCGGCTACCCTCTCCCTCATCTAGGGCCGGCTGCCCTCACCTCCTTTGCCGTGAGCCACCTCCACCAAGAAGGTGCCGAAGAAGAAGAAGAAGCGGGTCGCGACTCCTTCCTTCCTCCCGGAATCTTGATTCCGTTTTTCGTTTGGTGGTTAGTTTTCCATCTCTCTCTCTTGATATTCTAGTTGTGCCTTTGGAGAATCTAGTAGTTCTTGTTGGCACGAAACTCGTGGCTTTGCGAAGTTATCCCGAAGAGAACTCGGCGTGGACGCGAATAGAGGCGGAGCTTCCAAGGGACGCTACGGTTGGATCTCGTCCCTTTCTACGAGTTACGCGAGGTATTAAGTAAATTAGTTTACTTTCTGCAAATTTTAAATGTATGATCTGTCTCCACAACATAAGGTTGCATGTTAGATACGTGGTTAAAATAATTTGAGATATTATTTATGCAAAATCTTCCGCTGCACGTAATTAAAATTTAAAATTACGAACCCGTATCCATGTCAACATGCACCCGGTCCCAACAGTGGTATCAGAGCCGGTTAGTGTTCGACATAATCATATAATTGTTTTGCGAAAAACTTTGTCATGATCTCAATTTTGGAAATTTTTCCAATTATGAAAACTTTCCAATTATGATAAATTTTAGATTTAGAAATTTCAAAGTTTGGAAATCCTCATGAAATTTTGCAAACTTTTGAAATATCCTAGTTTCTGAAATTTTATGATAATTGTGAAAACTTTCCATTTTTGGAAACTTTCTAATTTTGGAACTTTCCTATTTTGGAAATTTTCTAATTTTGGAAATATGTAAGTTTTCTTTGTACCAGAAACTTATAATTATTCTGAAAACCTATTATGAAATCTCGCAATTTTGGGCACTTTCTTTCAAGAAAGTCTAGACAAATTTATGGATTATTAATTGATAATTAAATTCGAATTGGTTTTAAATTATTAACAAAATTCTTTATTTTGAATTGAGCCTCGGGGAGTCGTCCAATTTAAAGTTAGTTGTTGTAATTTAATTTCCTATTTTGAATAAAATTGTCATGTTTAATTTGCTTACGCCTCGGGGAGCGGACCAAATTAGATTTACAACAAATTCCTTTTTTTGGGTATCTGAGCCTCGGGGAGCCACCCAAAGAAAATAATTTGTTGAAATTAATAAATTAATAAATAAAATATGTAATCAAATCTTGGAAATTTTGAGGTGATTCTCAAACGATAATTTCTTTATTTGATTTAAGAGGTGATGCTCTTACATATTGTTGTCTCCAAAATTAATTAGGAAAATAGTTTCCTATAGAGTTTTCTTAAAAGAGATTTTCATGAAAATAAGATGTGGTTGAATTAAGGAAATCTATGTAACGACCCGCCTTCTCTGCCTTAGACGGCCCGCTACTTCTTCTACTTCTTGACTCTAATACACGACTAAAAATACGAAAATCTTTTTTTTTTCTTTTTAAGCTATCTGAGAATGATATTCTAACTTAAATAGTCATGCATGATACCGTGTCACACTTTCTTTCTCAAAAACTCGTAAGAACATACTTATTGAAACTTGCCTCGCTCAACTCAGCTTGCGGATATCAGTCGACTGGTACTGTACCAGTCGACTGGTACGCCTGAAATCTGAATATTCAGATTCGAAACTTAGTTTCCAAAAGCCACCAAATTTATAGATTCAAGCCATAACAAGACACAACACCATTTCTATACTCTATACCAGTTTTCTGAACAATTTAGCCAATCAAAACGAATCCATAAACTTGAATTTATGACTTTTGCGGAATTTAGCAAGTTATGAAAAATCTACATAGACTTTAAGCTAGAGTTTGTACCAAACTTAACTTCTAACCATTGATACTCATCACACAAAATTCTGAAACATCCCTAAGGCATAATCAAATGAGAAAGCAACTTTTCTAAACATACTTAAGCAATAAAAACTTGATTCAAAGGGAAATTAATACTATCTTGGCACATGCATCTATTTCTCTAACAAAGTATCAATATTTTAAACTACTCACACTTCTACTCATCCAATGCAATCATAAGGATATGTATGCTAAATGAAATGACATGGAATCTTTACTCTAAGAAATTGAGCATGTAAAACTATCCAAAGCTTAAATGTTCGCTAAACTCCATAAAGCAAGAACTTGAAATTTGAATAAACTAAAACATTGTAATTCAAATAACTAAATTGTCTCGTCTCAAGGATCTCTCCAAAATCAGCCACCACACACACTTTACTCAGCACCGCCTCGTCGCCTTCCTTCAGAATTGCTTGCCTTTACCTTTATCTGCAGTAAGAGGAAATGCAACTAGTAAGCAAAAAGCTTAGTAAGTACTATCTAGCTCACAAAATCTCGAAATGTGTAAACATGCTTCTTGAACAATATGAAAATCATATGAGATACTTATATGTTTGAAAGAAAACTAAGAACATGTATAACTCAAAACATGCATACTCAAGCATTAATAAATCTCAACTTGCTTTTCTTGGCTCAACTTGAAACTTTAGCTATTCTTTAACTTTTTGAAAACTCTTTAAACTTTAGAAACTTT
Organism: Boesenbergia rotunda; assembly: GCA_024364735.1. Lineage (NCBI taxonomy): Eukaryota > Viridiplantae > Streptophyta > Magnoliopsida > Zingiberales > Zingiberaceae > Boesenbergia > Boesenbergia rotunda. The sequence goes on along the minus strand of JAGFNQ010009310.1, from coordinate 17,497 downwards.
GCTAAAGCATATACTTGAAAATAATAATCACTTGGATCCACTGAAGACGTAAGTACCATCTGATGCGCGTTCCCTAAAAGGTTGGGGTAGCGAGCCACCAATCCTAATAGAGCAGACCTTGGTCTACCAGGGCCAAGACCTTGGAATTGGACACCTGGATTTCTTTAACGACGCCCTTGGACGCCGGGTACTGGCCTTAGAAAATAAAATAGCTTTTTTTTCCTTTTCTTTCTTATCTGTAAATGCCTTGGCATTTTCTCGAGCACCTTGCGTGCTAAAATCCCTAAGTCTTGACTTTTGGGGATTTCTTAAGGCCTTGGCCTTTTCTTTTCTTATCTTTATCTTCTCTTTTCTTTTCTCATAGCTTTTCTTGGACCCTAACCTCATATAGGGCACTCAATAAAATATATAAGCATATAATGAACTAAGATCACATGCAAAAATCTTAACAAGAAGTAAATATCTCTTTTAAAAACTTTTAAAGGAAATTCTTGCGGAAAAACTGCCTCTTACTGCAGGTGAGCAGTACTTACATTGGTTTCTTGGACTTACAACCAAGAATGGCGTCGGAGGTTCGGAAGAAAATTGAGATCTCGGAGAATTCTTCGCGCCTACGCGTTCCTCTCGTCGCGGGGATCCCGAATATAGGAATATCTCTCGGAGGAGAGCCTTGGCCGGCCCTCTAGAGCTTGGTGTTGTTTCACCCAAGAGAGGAGAGGGGAAGGAGTCGGCGCAAGCTTGGGCGTCGCGCGGCTAGGGTGAGGAAGAGAAACCCAAAATTCTAATTTCCTCTCTTTAATCATCTATTTATACTTATGGGGCGGATTGACCTAACCACAACTTATCTATTGGTTCGCTTATTTTTTATCAACAAAACGAACCAGCCCAGCTGGTTGCACGCGCGCCTGGTCTCGTGGTGGTCGCGGGTTCGAATCCCCTGTTGCCCTTAAACTTTTTTTTTTTAAAATACTAAACGGACTCGGAAAATTCCATAAAAATATTCTAAAAATTCCTAAAAATATCTAGAATATTTCTAAACCATTTTTAAAAAATTCTAAGGACTTTAAGAACTAAAAATGGGAATTTTGGGACGTTATAATCCCCCATACCTTATAAAAAGTTCGTCCTCGAACTTAGAATAATTCTGGATATCTTTCTCTCATGCTGTCCTCACGTTCCCAAGTAGCATCCTCATGCTTTTGATTTTGCCAGATGACCTTCACTAGTGGCACTTCTTTGTTTCTTAATCTTTTAACTGCTTTGTCCACTATCTGTGTCGGTCTGCTCTCATAGCTAAGATCTCCTTGGATCTGTACTGACTGAGGTTGAATCACTTGGCCAGGGTCGTGAATACACTTCTTTAGCATAGAGACATGAAAGGTACTGTGGATAGCTGACATATCCTCTGGTAGGTCCAGCTCATATGCTACCTTACCGACCCTCTTTATGATCTTGTAGGGTCCTATGTAGCGAGGACTTAGCTTGCCCTTCTTGCCAAATCTCACCACTCCCTTCATGGGAGCGACCTTGAGAAATACTGAATCTCCAACTTGGAACTCAAGTGGCCTTCGGCGTGTGTCAGCATAACTTTTCTGTCTACTCTGGGCAGTCTCAATCCTTTGGCGGATTGTCTGGATAGCCTGAGTGGTCTCATCTATAAGCTCAGTCTGGCTGCCTAGTCCTGACTCCATCTCTTTCTTCTCACCAGCTTCTTGCCAACATATGGGTGATCTGCATTTTCTGCCATACAATGCCTCATAAGGTGCCATCCTGATGGTGGCCTGATAGCTATTGTTGTAGGCAAACTCAGCTAAGCACAGAAATTTGCACCAACTACCTTTAAAGTCCAACGCACAAGCCCTGAGCATGTCTTCTAAAATCTGATTTACTCTCTCTCTTTGTCCATCTGTCTGGGGATGGAAAGCTGTGCTGAACTGAAGTCTGGTGCCTAGGGCGTCGTGAACACACCTCCAAAAATGGGAGATGAACCGCCCATCTCTGTCAGAAACGATCGACTTCGGAACTCCGTGAAGCCTGATTACTTCTTTCACGTACAGCTGTGCTAACTGCTCTACCGAATGCGATAACTTGATGGCTAGGAAGCGGGCAGACTTGGTCAATCTGTCCACTATCACCCATATTGCATCGTGTCCATGGGTGGTTCTTGGAAGACCTGTGATAAAATCCATGGATATCTCTTCCCACTTCCACTCTGGAATGGGAAGTAGCTGTAGAACTCCTCCTGGTCTCTGGTGTTCCGCTTTGACTCTCTGGCAGGTCAAGCAGGTACTGATATATCTGGCCACGTCTCGCTTGAGTCCGGACCACCAGAACCTCTTCTTTAAATCTTGGTACATCTTGGTAGAACCAGGATGCATAGAGTATGGGGTACTGTGGGCCTCTTCTAGAATATTCTTTCTTAGTTCCTCATCATTGGGGACGCAAAGGCGGTCTCCAAGATAGAGGATGCCACTGTCTGATACTCGAAACTCTGAATTTTCTGCCTCTTGGATCCCCTGCTTGATCTTCTGGATCTCTGGGTCTTGATCTTGCTTTTCTTGTATATCTTTAAGCAGGGTTGACTCTAGGGTCAATGCAGAAAGTTGCCCAATTATTACCTCGACTCCAAAATCCTTTATTTCTTTCTGAAGTGGTAGAGACAGTGATGATAGGGACATCAGTGTGGCACAGGATTTTCTGCTCAGTGCATCTGCCACTTTATTAGCTTTACCTGGGTGGTAGAGGATTTCACAGTCATAATCTTTGACCAACTCTAGCCACCTGCGCTGCCTCATATTCAGATCCTTCTGAGTGAAGAAGTACTTCAAACTCTGATGGTCTGTGAAGATTCTGCACTGCACTCCATACAGGTAGTGTCTCCAGAGCTTCAGTGCAAAGACCACAGCTGCTAGCTCAAGGTCATGCGTAGGGTAATTCTTCTCGTAGTCCTTGAGCTGTCTGGAGGCATATGCTATTACTTTACCATCTTGCATGAGGACAGCTCCAAGGCCCATCTTGGATGCATCACTGTAGATGTCAAAGGCCTTGTCACTCTCTGGAACAGTCAGGATGGGAGCACTGGTCAGTCTCTTCTTCAGCTCTAGAAAACTGTGCTCGCATTTATCTGACCATTCAAACTTCTTGTTCTTTCTGGTCAAGGCTGTGAGTGGAGAGGCTATTCTAGAAAAGTCCTCCATAAATTTTCTGTAATATCCTGCCAGGCCTAAGAAACTTCTGATTTCACTGGCATTCTTGGGTCTACACCAGTTGCTGATTTCTTCTATCTTGGCTGGATCAGCTTGAATGCCTTCTTTGGATACAATGCGACCTAGGAAGGTCACCTGATCTAGCCAAAACTCACACTTTGAGAATTTTGCATAAAGCTTCTCCTGCTGAAGGATCTGCAGCACCATCCTCAAGTGTGTAGCATGGTCCTCTGGAGTCTGTGAGTATATGAGAATATCATCAATAAATACAATGACGAATTTATCGAGATACTCCCTGAAGATGTGGTTCATCAGCTCCATGAAGACTGCTGGAGCATTGGTTACTCCAAAAGGCATTACTACAAATTCGTAGTGGCCGTATCTTGTCCTGAAGGCCGTCCTGGGGATGTCACTTTCTTTAACCTTTAGCTGATGATACCCAGAACGCAGGTCTATCTTTGAGAACACTTTAGCCCCTTTGAGTTGATCAAATAAATCATCTATTCTAGGAAGGGGGTACTTGTTCTTGATGGTTACCTTGTTCAGAGCTCTGTAGTCTATGCACAGACGCATAGACCCGTCCTTCTTCTTGACGAAAAGTACAGGAGCTCCCCAGGGTGAATGACTCGGGCGAATGAAGCCCTTGTCTAGTAGCTCCTGGAGTTTGCTCTTGTAATTCCTTCAACTCTGCTGGAGACATACGATATGGGGCCTTCGAGACCGGACCGATACCGGGCACTAGCTCGATCTCGAATTCCACTTCTCTGTTGGGAGGTAGTCCGGGTAGTTCTTCTAGAAATACTTCTGGATATTCGCAGACTACCCGTACATCCTCCTACTTGAGTTCTTTCTTTGCTTCTGAGTCCACTACGTGTGCAAGAAAACCAGCACACCCTTGCTCTAGCATCTGGTGGGCTGCCAAGGCTGAGAGAAATTTCTGAGTCTTTCTCCTTGGGTCTCCAATAAACTCAACCGAAGGTTCTGCTTCTGGTGTGAACTTGACTTTTTCTTGTGGCAGTCTATAGAAGCATTATACTTGCTCAAGAAGTCCATTCCTAAAATGACATCGTAATCCTTCATCTCAAGGACTAACAAGTCACTGTAGAGCTCTCGGTTGGAAATCTAGATTGATACTGCCCTTAGCCTCTCAGTAGAGGCCATTACTTCCCCTGACGGTAAGGTTGTTAAGAACTTCATCGTTCAACCTTTCTGGTGGCCTTTATACTGTTTAAGTAGTGCTCAGTGATCAAAGCACTACTTATTAGTTCTTCGGAGGTTTGCAGCCTCTTAACACCGCTAGCCCCCTTCAACGCTATCTCAGGCCTTAACATCTTGAGCATTAGCCTAACTATCTCTTTTTCTTTGCTAACTAGCTCTGGGCACAGATGAGCTAACCGCTTAAACATCTTCACTGCTTCATCCACGGATAGTTCTCCTTGTCTGAACTCCGTGAATTCATCGTAATGCTTGTTGGTTACTTGTATGTGAAAGTATTCTTCGAAGAACTCAGTCTCGAAGTCGGCCCATGTCATCTGGCTGACATTTCTCTTGGCCTTGACTCTCTTCCACTATATTCTAGCATCTCCCGTAAGGCAGAAAGATGCACACTTTATCTTCTCTACCTCATGCCAGTCCAGTAGCCCTACTATTCTTTCCAACGTTTTGAACCATGCTTAAGCATCCCATGGTTTGCTTGTGCCTGGGAAGTTCCCTGGCTTCAGTTTCTTCTACTGAATGAGGTACGCTTCTTGCCTTACCCCCCCCCCCCCTTGCCGGACTACAGATGTAATCGATGGGTCTTCGATCACAACTGGTGCCACTACATTCGCCACCGGCGAGGTAATAATAACGACCTGCTAGTTAGCCATCCTAGTGGCAATAACTTGTTGTTGTTCTGCTAACTGTCTCTGTAACTGAGCCACCACGTCTAAGAGATTTGGTGGGGGTACTGACTCTGTTGCCTCTTGCCCTCTAGGAGCTTGCTCCTCGTTTTGGGCCTTTCTAGGACGTCCTCAAATGTATAACTTAACACTTAATGGTAATGTTCCCAAACTTGCTTTAGGATATAACAAGACCTTGGTCTTGATTCTTATCTCATTTCTTAATCCTAGAACTCGTTCTAGGGCTTAGTAAGACCTTGGTCTTGCTCAAAACTTTTATCAAGCACCTTGCGTGCCATAATCCCAAAACTTACTTTTGGGCAAATCAAGTAAGTACTTAAGCATTTCTCTAATATCCATTCTAGGGATTAAACATGATTCCGTGATACTAAGGTATTAAACATGCTTCCTTGTTCTATGCACATATGAGTAAGTACTTAAGCATTTCTCTGTACTGCAATTAAATAAAAGAGCAATAGAAAAACTGAAACTTAAAGCTTTCTTACTTGAAGACGGCAAGGTTGATGCTGATGTGTGTGTGATGCTGGAGAATGGGAACTGCTCTGATACCACCTGTAGCGACCCGCCTTCTCTGCCTTAGACGGCCCGCTACTTCTTCTACTTCTTGACTCTAATGCACGACTAAAAATGCGAAAATCTTTTTTTTTCTTTTTAATCTATCTGAGAATGATATTCTAACTTAAATAGTCATGCATGATACCGTGTCACACTTTCTTTCTCAAAAACTCGTAAGAACATACTTATTGAAACTTGCCTCGCTCAACTCAGCTTGCGGATATCAGTCGACTGGTACTGTACCAGTCGACTGGTACGCCTGAAATCTGAATATTCAGATTCGAAACTTAGTTTCCAAAAGCCACCAAATTTATAGATTCAAGCCATAACAAGACACAACACCATTTCTATACTCTATACCAGTTTTCTGAACAATTTAGCCAATCAAAACGAATCCATAAACTTGAATTTATGACTTTTGCGGAATTTAGCAAGTTATGAAAAATCTACATAGACTTTAAGCTAGAGTTTGTACCAAACTTAACTTCTAACCATTGATACTCATCACACAAAATTCTGAAACATCCCTAAGGCATAATCAAATGAGAAAGCAACTTTTCTAAACATACTTAAGCAATAAAAACTTGATTCAAAGGGAAATTAATACTATCTTGGCACATGCATCTATTTCTCTAACAAAGTATCAATATTTCAAACTACTCACACTTCTACTCATCCAATGCAATCATAAGGATATGTATGCTAAATGAAATGACATGGAATCTTTACTCTAAGAAATTGAGCATGTAAAACTATCCAAAGCTTAAATGTTCGCTAAACTCCATAAAGCAAGAACTTGAAATTTGAATAAACTAAAACATTGTAATTCAAATAACTAAATTGTCTCGTCTCAAGGATCTCTCCAAAATCAGCCACCACACACACTTTACTCAGCACCGCCTCGTCGCCTTCCTTCAGAATTGCTTGCCTTTACCTTTATCTGCAGTAAGAGGAAATGCAACTAGTAAGCAAAAAGCTTAGTAAGTACTATCTAGCTCACAAAATCTCGAAATGTGTAAACATGCTTCTTGAACAATATGAAAATCATATGAGATACTTATATGCTTGAAAGAAAACTAAGAACATGTATAACTCAAAACATGCATACTCAAGCATTAATAAATCTCAACTTGCTTTTCTTGGCTCAACTTGAAACTTTAGCTATTCTTTAACTTTTTGAAAACTCTTTAAACTTTAGAAACTTTGCTAAAGCATATACTTGAAAATAATAATCACTTGGATCCACTGAAGACGTAAGTACCATCTGATGCGCGTTCCCTAAAAGATTGGGGTAGCGAGCCACCAATTTTAATAGAGCAGACCTTGGTCTACCAGGGCCAAGACCTTGGAATTGGACACCTGGATTTCTTTAACGATGCCCTTGGACGCCGGGTACTGGCCTTAGAAAATAAAATAGCTTTTTTTTTTCTTTTCTTTCTTATCTGTAAATGCCTTGGCATTTTCTCGAGCACCTTGCGTGCTAAAATCCCTAAGTCTTGACTTTTGGGGATTTCTTAAGGCCTTGGCCTTTTCTTTTCTTATCTTTATCTTCTCTTTTCTTTTCTCATAGCTTTTCTTGGACCCTAACCTCATATAGGGCACTCAATAAAATATATAAGCATATAATGAACTAAGATCACATGCAAAAATCTTAACAAGAAGTAAATATCTCTTTTAAAAACTTTTAAAGGAAATTCTTGCGGAAAAACTGCCTCTTACTGCAGGTGAGCAGTACTTACATTGGTTTCTTGGACTTACAACCAAGAACGGCGTCGGAGGTTCTGAAGAAAATTGAGATCTCGGAGAATTCTTCGCGCCTACGCGTTCCTCTCGTCGCGGGGATCCCGAATATAGGAATATCTCTCGGAGGAGAGCCTTGGCCGGCCCTCTAGAGCTTGGTGTTGTTTCACCCAAGAGAGGAGAGGGGAAGGAGTCGGCGCAAGCTTGGGCGTCGCGCGGCTAGGGTGAGGAAGAGAAACCCAAAATTCTAATTTCCTCTCTTTAATCATCTATTTATACTTATGGGGCGGATTGACCTAACCACAACTTATCTATTGGTTCGCTTATTTTTTATCAACAAAACGAACCAACCCAGCTGGTTGCGCGCGTGCCTGGTCTCGTGGTGGTCGCGGGTTCGAATCCCCTGCTGCCCTTAAACGTTTTTTTAAAAAAAATACTAAACGGACTCGGAAAATTCTATAAAAATATTCTAAAAATTCCTAAAAATATCTAGAATATTTCTAAATCATTTTTAAAAAATTCTAAGGACTTTAAGAACTAAAAATGGGAATTTTGGGACGTTACAATCTGTCTCTTAATTTAATAAGATTTGATTTAGAGAAATCAAAGTCTTAAACATATTATTTCCGAAATTGATTATGACAATTTAGGAAATTGTTTCCCAAAACAATTCCTTAAATAAAGTATGAAATTAGAATTAGGAAATCCTATTCCTAATTCAATTAATGAGACTTGATAAATTAAGTCACATACATACTTTATTAAGGAAATCGTTAGTACATGACATAATTATATGTCATGAATGTGCTTAGAAAAGAAAGGATGAGATCCAAAACCCCTTACAAAATATTAAGGCCAACACCTTCCATTAATATGGTTAGAACCGGAGTTTTGTTTCTCGTTTGGGTTGATGGACACATCCATGCCCGGCTTGAACCTCAACATGTTCATACCATGGAATTAGTTTATGATTAATATAGTTGGAGTCAGAGGTCAATCCTTAGTTTTGGTTGTTGGACACATCCAAGCCTGACTAAACGGTTGAATGAGCTCCAACCATATTAAAACTATTTCTTGATTAATGGGTCAACCTTAAGGTTGGAGCATCGATTTGTTGTGCCACAGCCAAGGTCGATGTAAAGAGAGGTGCAGTTGGGTGCTATGTATATTGTTGCATACTTGTTAATGAGTTAACAACCTAATGATTTATGCAAATATTCAATTAGTTGATAGCATAAAGTGATAGTTACATATATGTGATGTGTAATCGGTATAATTACCTACCGTCATAGCTAAGAATAACTTGATGGCCACAGTCATAGTTGTTCTTATCTATGGTTGGATATCAACCTATTTGGAGATGCTCCTACGATCTCCCGAATTGATAAAAAGGGTTATTCAATTCGAAAAATAAATAGGATTTAATTAATGTATATTGATGCATTCTTTATCATTCTTCTCACATAAGCTCAATTTGTTCTAGGATAATCACTCGATCATGTCTTCTCTGAATTTGCGTTCCATTTTGGACACCAATAAGTTAACTAAGGACAAAAGGATTGAAAAGGCACTTGCCATCACTGTGGCAAGGAGGGCCACTGGCGAACAAACTGCAAGGTTTATCTTGAGTCCTTGAAGAAGAAGGCATCCGATGCCCCATCCTCTTCAGGCATCTTCGTTATTGAATGCCACTCTATTTCCTCAAACACCTGGGTACTTGATACTGGGTGTAGCTTACATATATGTAATGACATACAAGGGCTAAGGAATAGAAGAAGACTCGTCAAGGGAGAAGTGAATTTGCGAGTTGGAAATGGAGCAAAGATTGCTGCTATTTCCATCGGAACATATTTGCTAAAGCTCCCTACAGGACTTGTCTTAGAATTGGATAATTGTTATTTTGTTCCTTCGTTAATAAAGAACATTGTATCTATTTCATGCTTGAATGAAAAGGGTTACCATTTAACTTTTAGTAACAATTGTTGTTACATAACTTTAAATGGTGTTCTTTATGGAACGGGAACTTTATGCAATGGTATCTATGTTGGATCGAGAAATGCGAGAGAGGGGGGGGGTGAATGTCGCAATTCGTTCGGATTTAAAAAGAGCGGGTGCGCAGCGGAAATAAAAGAGAACACAACAACGCAAACACAGCCGGTTTACTTGGTTCGGAGCCTGGGTCGACTCCTACTCCAAGGCCCACGGTTGTTGATCGTTTTCTGCGGGCAATTCTATAAGTTCGCAAAAGTTTACACACAAATAATAATAAAAATATTCTCGTAAACTTAAATACAACTCTTGTTACCGACGTCCGATGAAGATTGAAGTTCTGGAGCAGCGGGACGTCGTCGGCTTGAGTTGGTAGCTTTCTGGAGCGTGTCGTGGAAGCAGAAGAGCGTAGAATTGTCGAAGGAATTGGTTGTTTAAGAATAGGGTCGAGGCCCTCTTTATATAGGGCAGGGGGCGCCCGACATGCTCGGGGCGCCCCCCACGTGGCTCTTGATCCGGCGAGCCCTCTGGTCAAGGCTGATCTCTTCATCTTCGGGATCAGCTTTGACCGGGGCGCTCGACGCGCGCGGGGCGCCCGGTTGACCGGTCAAAGCGTCATCTTCAGGGCTTCGCGAGAGTGAGCTGCAGCAGCCTTCAGTGGCGTGGCACAGTGGGCGCCCGAGACACGCGGGGCGCCCGACATGCGGGGCGCCCCCAATTGCGCTGCTGTCGGGGCGTTTACCTCTCTGCTGACTTTGGGTTGACTCTGGGGCGCTCGACACATCCGGGGCGCCCTACTCAGCTACGGCCTCACTCCTTTGAGGCTCTCTGAGCTGCAGAAACACAGTCCTTCGGTCCTGCATCCAGGGTTAGTCCAAAACAGCAAATAATAAGTTAGTTAAAACAGCCTTAGCTGTCTTGGTTCTGACTTTGGATCTCCAAAATGGAGCCCTAGGTCGAACCGACGCCTAATGTTCCCTCGAGGGGAATGCGTCCTCACCTACTCCTCTCGGGAGAGTTTTACCTGGTGCCAACCGGATCCTCCAGTTGGACTTTTGCCCAGCAGTCCTTCGCCAGGTCTTGAGTTACCAAGCTTCCCTTCGCTTGGTGCCTAGCAGCCCTTCGCTAGGTTTTTTCTTCTGGCAGCCCTTCGCCAGTGCCTAGCATTCCTTCGCTAGGGCTTGTCCTGTCTGGCAGTCCTTCGCCAGTGCCTAGCATTCCTTCACTAGGGCTTTTCCTGTACACTCAAGAAACTCGTTAGACAACCATTAACCCTTAACTTTTGAACCTTTTTGCCAATATCAAAACACAGGTTTGACTTGGGTGCATACTGCACCAACAATCTCCCCCTTTTTGATATATGGCAACCTAGTTCAAAAAGTTAAGGAAAAAAGTGCTGAATTTAAAATCCTAAGTTAGATTCCCTCCCCCTAGAAGAAATCTCCCCCTAGGTTTTTCAAAAACAGGTGGTGTGAATGAAGTACTTAGAAGATTTCATGTTTTGATAATAAGTTAGGAAATCTCTACAGTTTTTGCTAAGTTTTTCAAAAACATTCTTGGTTTGGGAACCTTTATAAAATTTTTATTTTTGAAAAAAAATTTCAGACTTTAGAAAATTTTCAGTTTTTGGTAAAAATTTCAAACTTAGAAACATTAAGTAAAAATCATTTTAAGCAAAAAATAGTTCAGAGCTTAGAAATAAAATTATACCAATTTTTCAGTTCAACTTTTTGAAAAGACTATGGAAAAGAAAAAATTGTGTTTCCTGTTTCCTTTCCAACTCTCCCCCTTTGACATATATCAAAAAGAATGCAGAAAAAAAAGAAACAAAATTTGCAATACTTAAATAGAGCATTTGCTGTACTGAATCAAAATAAGACCTAAGTCTGGTTAATCCTTTAGGGACCTGTCTAACCCACTTAGCTACTTACTAACTGTTATAAACAGTAGTTTTGGCTAGGGTTAGTCAAGTTAAGTGAGCTGTTCAAGTTAGATTGTCTAAACTTGACACTTAACTTGATTGCTGTTCAGTTTGTATTTAGTGCCCCAACTGCTGCAGATGCACTGACTTAAAGCATCTTGAGTTAAGGCAAAGACCTAAGCATCTCAACCCTTTCTAGGTTATCATTCAAAAAGTGCCCTAAGGTGCTTGTGAGATGCTGGCTTCTAGATCTATAGGTGCATGCAGTTCTAGGGTTAGAGCCTAGGCTAAGTCCATTTTCGAAAAAGCCCTAGTTTTGAAAGGGGTAGTTTTTGAAATAAAACTAAGTAAAAAATCTTTTTAAAGTTAAGGTAATATTTTTAACAAAAAACATTTTAAAAGACATTTTAAGTTCAATTTAAAATTGAAAATCCAAAAACCAAATGATTCTATTCTACTAAGCATAACCCTAACTTAATTTAGTCAAAAAAAAATAAACAAGCCAAGCTAAGATTAGCATAGTTCAAGTAGAAGTCTAGTACAAGTCAACAGAAGTCAACCCTACTCAGTAGGGGTAGTCAAATGGGTACATGTCCAAGTCATCTAAGAGGAGGGACCAGGAGGATCAAATGGGCCCGGCTGCCATGCATCAAATCGTGCCATGATCTCATGGTACTGTGCATTCCAGGCTTCTCTATCGGCTGTGAGGGTACTCATAATGTTGTTGTAGTAGCCTAAGTTTGTCTCTTGGTCTTCAATATGGTACGCTTCCACTTCTTCTCTGAAGCTCTGGACGTGCGTCTCGAGTCGTGTAACTCTCTCGTACAAGGTCGGTGGAGCGGGCTGATCTACCTCTGCTGCTAAGTCGGCAGCGTCGACCTCGACCTCCTCGTCGGCAATGTCCTGTGCGGCTGGTTGGCGTCGCCAAGTCAGAACCCCGGTGCCCGAGACGTCTATACCGGCTAAAGAAAAGTTTCTAAATCCTATCTCGTCGAATTCGGTCATCGTGGTAATCTCGCCGTCAGCGATATTTCGGCCGTGGTGGTGGAGGATAGAGGTGATGACGTGGCAGTAGGGAGTGCGGATCCGCCCCTTAGTGGATACACTAGAGGCATGTAGGATACAGTGGAAGAGGTGAAGGCCTATATCTATGTCCAGATGGTGGATAAGGGCATAGAGAAGAAAAGTGTGAAAGGGTTTCATGGTGGCTGTGTCCCTAGTGGACAAAGGAAGGATGCAACGGACAATTACTCTGTAGAGAGCGTAGTCCTGAATCGGGAGTCGGGTGGAGTGGAACTGCCCTCCTGCAGGGTCCATGGCTTCCCCAAAGAAATAGTTGTATAAGGTGTTCAGGTCAATATGAGAGTAGGGGGCGTCGAAGGGCGGGTTCCTTGGAGGGTAGCAACAGAAGATGGACTGAGATGGTCGGAGTCCCAAAAATCGGTTCAGTAGGGTAGGAGTGATGCTCAAGGGCATTCCTTGAACGGTAGTGACGAAGCTCAAGTGGTCTTGCCTAACTATGTTGTTATAGAATTCTGCACATAGGGTGTTGTTGATCGAATGTGTGCAGAATACGAGGTTATCTAGTTGATAGAAGTTAATTGCGGACATTGCGACTGGACAGGATTGGGAGAAGAAATGACGGTTAAGGTAGCTTGTTTTAATCGGAATGTAGGTGGTTTGTGCGAACTTGTTACAAAGTGCTAGGTTAGGAAATCTAGGGTCGGGACTGGGCTCATTACCGGGGTTCGACTGAACTGCTCGGCGTTTTCTAAGTGTAGAAAAAATAAGTGATTAAGGATAAAGAAGGAGTGTGCAAAAAAAAATTTGTAATTTAAGAAAAATTAATTGCACAACTAAATTTCATACCTTGGAGGCATGGTTGAGGCAAGGGAAGGCTTAGGTTCACTTGATCCACAAGAATGAGGCAAAGGGAAGAAGGAGTGTGAGATGTGGTGTGGGAAATGAGGGAGTCTCGGGTCCCTTTTATAGGGGTTGATGGGGGGGCGCCCGACGGGTCACGGGCGCCCTTTACAGGTTGGTTTTGCCTCGGGCAGGGAAAAGGTCTGTAGGGGCGCCCGACAGGTCACGGGCGCCCTTCTCAAAAGCTGTTTGTCAGCAGCTTTTGACTGCTTTAATCAGCGTGGGGGACAGGAGCGTATAGGGGCGCCCGACAGGTTACGGGCGCCCTTCTCAAGTCGGTCAAATGCAGCTTTTGCTGCTTTGACTGGAGCTGGTACCTTTTCAGTGTTGGAGGGGCGCCCGACAGGTTACGGGCGCCCTAGGTACCAGACTTTTGACTGTTTTGACCAGGTTTGACTGTTTGACTCCGTTTGACTGTGTTTGACCATGTTTGACTAGGTTAATCATAGTTTGACCATGATTATGAAAGCACAAGCAAGGTGGTTTAATTTGAGCTTAATTTTCCTGTCTCACTGAATCTAGGGTTTTCAATCACGTTAACCTTAAGGTTTTTGTGAGACAGGTTTGAAGGTAAAAATTAATTTTGAAAGGGAATTTTCATTTATTTTGAAAAGATATTTACTTTTGAAAACAGATTAAGTGTTTTTCAAAAAGATAATAAGTTTGAAAAATAGAGGTTTTGAAAAACAGTTTAGAATCTATAATTATTTGAAATTTGAGTTAGATTCGAATTTGACAAAAGTTAACTTGAATTTGAATTTCAGAAATTGGCTTCCAGGTCTTGGCGAGGCACTAGGCCTTCTTTGGCCGAAGCCTTATGGGATCATCCACCCTTTCCTTGACAAAGCCTTTTAATGAAATTTCATTTTCAAATTAAATTAGGTCATTTTCTGGTCTAACTAGCTTGGGTCTTGGATCGGTAGCTTCGGCTAGTTCCGCCAAATTGGCTTCCCTAACGTACTATCATCTCACCTCCTCCCAATACTATGTTTTCAATTTTCAAGTAATTTTAGTCCTTAAATCTAAGAATTCCTTAAATCTAAGCATGGCAATTTGCAAGAAATTAAATAAACACACAATCAATCAATAAAAAAAACTATCTAATTATAAAAATTGTTTTGATTTTGGCTCCCCCTGGACTATAGCCTCTATATGGGTTAGGCAAGAGGTGAATCTTGTCCTTGGGGATCCAAAATTGATTTGAACCAGTTGGTTTAGTCAGGCACAGTTTTGGCACCCATGCCTGAACCTTAGGTCTTGACTGGTTCAGTACAGCAAAGTAAGATCTTTGCCGAGATTTGGTTCTATAGCCAAGTCCGGATCGGTTTAGAACAGACTTCTGTTTTCCCAGAATCATATCAAGATTCTTGGAACCAGAAGTGAATCGTTCTAAAGCTGTTCTTAAATCCTTGACTTGAGTTTTCAAGGAGAAATTCTCTGATTCAAGTTTCTCAACTTGATCAGGGGTTTCTTCCTGAATTTTCTCAGTTAAGGAATTAGAATCAGCTCCCTCTTTCAGGAGTTTTACTTCCTGTCGGAGGGACTCGATTCGGAGTTTGGCTTTCGCCAAATCTCGGGATAGATAGGAAATAAGAGAATTTAATTGCGATTTTGAAAAACCCGTTACCTTTATTTCGCCGTCTTCGGAGAATGTCAGCTTGCCGTCGTCCCGTTCCGAGTCTGAGTCAGTCTCGATTTGATCCGAAGCGGTCAGGGCTAGAAGATTGGACTGAGGTGCTTCTTCTTCTTCTTCTGAGGAAGACTCGTCCCAGGTTGCTTGGAGTGCCTTCTTCTTTCTGTTCTTTTTGGACTCCTTTAGACTTGGACATTCAGTCTTGTAGTGGCCCTTCTTCTTGCATTCGTAGCAGGTTACGTTGGGCTTTTGTTTGTCAGTTGCCGGTTCATCTTGTCCGTCCTTTCTTCGGCTTGTTCTCCGTGTGTTAGTTTGGTTCTTCAACTTTTTGTAGTAGCTTCGAGCTAGCCGGACCAGTTCTGATTGATCTTCTTCTTGATCTTCTATTTCTGAATCTGAGGTAGATTCAGGTTCAACTTGAATTTTCTTCTTGGTCATTTTCCCTGTTTTCCCTGCAAAAAAGGCTATACTTTTCTCGACCAAATTGGAGTTAGTCTGTTCATGCAGCTCAAGTTCAGAAAATAACTCATCTAGCTTAATTTTTGAAAGATCCCTAGAGACCTTGTATGCATCTACCATAGATGCCCACAAGGTGGTCCTAGGGAATGCGTTTAGGGCGTACCTTATCAGATCACGGTTTTGAACCTGGTGACCTATTGCGTGAAGACCATTCATCAGCTCCTGGATTCTGGCGTGGAGCTGGGCTGCTGTCTCGTTATCTGCCATTTTGATAGTGAAGAGCTTGTTCAGTAGCAAGTCTCGTTTGCTGATCCTTGTATCTGAAGTTCCTTCGTGGAGTTCAATCAATTTAGCCCATAGTTCCTTTGCACTTTTGAAGGGTCCTACGCGGTTCAGCTCTTCTTTCGTTAGTCCACATTGTAGAGTCTGGGTTGCTTTGGCGTCAGCTTCAATCTTTCGTTTAAGGGCAGTGTCCCATTCTGAGTAGTCTTGTGGTACACCTTCAGCATTGGTGGGAATCATCAGTCCAGACTGGATGATTATCCACATTTCCACCTGAGTTTTCAGGTGGACCTCCATTCGACTTTTCCAGTAGGGAAAGTCTTCTCCACTGAAAAGTGGAGGTCTGGCGGTGCTAAATCCTTCTTGGATAGACATTTGTTACTGAAATAAAAGTAAACAACAAAAATATTTCCAAGACTTGGTCTTGGATTAGTAGTGCGGGAAGAAATAATCAAACACAGATTTCAAGGGGTGTTGCACCAACCTTGAGATAAAAACTCGAACGAAGATTTTTTTTTATTTTAAAAAAATGAGAGAAAAAAAAATCCGAAAAATATTCAAACTGGTGGTTGCACCAGATTTGACTTCCCCGCTCTGATACCACTTGTTGGATCGAGAAATGCGAGAGAGGGGGGGGGTGAATGTCGCAATTCGTTCGGATTTAAAAAGAGCGGGTGCGCAGCGGAAATAAAAGAGAACACAACAACGCAAACACAGCCGGTTTACTTGGTTCGGAGCCTGGGTCGACTCCTACTCCAAGGCCCACGGTCGTTGACCGTTTTCTGCGGGCAATTCTATAAGTTCGCAAAAGTTTACACACAAATAATAATAAAAATATTCTCGTAAACTTAAATACAACTCTTGTTACCGACGTCCGGTGAAGATTGAAGTTCTGGAGCAGCGGGACGTCGTCGGCTTGAGTTGGCAGCTTTCTGGAGCGTGTCGTGGAAGCAGAAGAGCGTAGAATTGTCGAAGGAATTGGTTGTTAAGAATAGGGTCGAGGCCCTCTTTATATAGGGCAGGGGGCGCCCGACATGCTCGGGGCGCCCCCCACGTGGCTCTTGATCCGGCGAGCCCTCTGGTCAAGGCTGATCTCTTCATCTTCGGGATCAGCTTTGACCGGGGCGCTCGACGCGCGCGGGGCGCCCGGTTGACCGGTCAAAGCGTCATCTTCAGGGCTTCGCGAGAGTGAGCTGCAGCAGCCTTCAGTGGCGTGGCACAGTGGGCGCCCGAGACACGCGGGGCGGCGCCCGACACGCGGGGCGCCCCCAATTGCGCTGCTGTCGGGGCGTTTACCTCTCTGCTGACTTTGGGTTGACTCTGGGGCGCCCGACACATCCGGGGCGCCCTACTCAGCTACGGCCTCACTCCTTTGAGGCTCTCTGAGCTGCAGAAACACAGTCCTTCGGTCCTGCATCCAGGGTTAGTCCAAAACAGCAAATAATAAGTTAGTTAAAACAGCCTTAGCTGTCTTGGTTCTGACTTTGGATCTCCAAAATGGAGCCCTAGGTCGAACCGACGCCTAATGTTCCCTCGAGGGGAACGCGTCCTCACCTACTCCTCTCGGGAGAGTTTTACCTGGTGCCAACCGGATCCTCCAGTTGGACTTTTGCCCAGCAGTCCTTCGCCAGGTCTTGAGTTACCAAGCTTCCCTTCGCTTGGTGCCTAGCAGCCCTTCGCTAGGTTTTTTCTTCTGGCAGCCCTTCGCCAGTGCCTAGCATTCCTTCGCTAGGGCTTGTCCTGTCTGGCAGTCCTTCGCCAGTGCCTAGCATTCCTTCACTAGGGCTTTTCCTGTACACTCAAGAAACTCGTTAGACAACCATTAACCCTTAACTTTTGAACCTTTTTGCCAATATCAAAACACAGGTTTGACTTGGGTGCATACTGC